>VUQK01011221.1:0-10524 GCA_015106715.1 Bujurquina vittata
CCAAAAAAAAAAAAAAAAAGAGGGCCACATCATTGAACTGACATGGTGTATGATTAGAAAGCACTTATTAGTTGCTGTAGACCACCAGAATATATATTAATTTAGTGTTTCTGTCCATCTATTAGGATTATCCAATGCCTGCAAGTTGAATGTGGACCACAGCAGTTACCAAACCTGGAAAGTGACATTTTTTTAAGCGTCTAAGTTCCATGCACCAACTCAGACTGTGTAGATTACAGGTTCGGTGTTGATCAGATAAAGGACGAATACACTGCATTTCAAAGATTCAAAGAGCTTTATTGTCATTCTTATTATTATTGTCATTCTCCTGTCATGTGAAACATGACAGGAACGAAACTTAATTTCTGAGGTCCCTCCATTGCAAGCTGCCTTTTTTAATCATTATTATTAAAGGATATTTATAACTAAATAGAATAATTTGAGAAATAGAATATACAGGTAACTAACTACAGAGAAAGGGGATCGGGTACCTGAGCAGTTCACACTGATATTGCACATCATATTGTCATGTCAGTGGTTTATTTCAAAGAATATTATCAGTGGCCTTAAAGAAGCAGAGTTCTATTGCACAAATGTTGTTGTCAGTGAGACTGTGTTAGTCTGACAGCTTCAGGATAGAAGCTGTTTTGCAGCCTGGTTGATCTCGCTCTGATGCTGCATAATTTGCGATATGAGGGAAGTTGAGAGAACAGTCCGTGGGCAGGGTGGGAGGGGTCCCCGATTATGCTGGAGGCCCAGCTCCTGCATCTGCTGATGTAGATGTCCTCTACCCTAGTGAAGATGCTGCTGGTGATCTTCTGGGCTAACTTGACCACCCTGTGCACCCACCCTGTGTCCTGTCATAAGCAGAGCAGTTCCCATACCACACAGTGATGCATGTTGTTATGATACTCTCAACCACACACCTGTAGAGGTGATGATTATGGTCCCTATGCCAGCCTTCTTTAACTTCCTCAGGAAGTAGAATTTTTGGTGGGCTTTCTTGATAAGACAGCCAGAGTTTGTGTTCCAGTTGAGGGTGTTAGTGATGTGAGTCGCCAGATATTTAAAGCTGGCAACAATCTTGACTGCTGCTCCTCCGATGCACGTGGGGCGGGACAGCAGATGGTGTTCCTCCTGAAATCCATGATCATCTCCTTGGTCCTGGCCTAGCATGTCTAGCTTGTAAACAAGTGTTTGTGGGATGATTGTATCAAAGGCGGAGTTATTTCCAGGAAGAGCAGCCTTACATAGGAGTGGTCTTCAGGTGGCTGAGAGCCAGATGGACTACCTCTGAGATAGCATCCTCAGTAGACCTGTTTTTCCTTTATGCATTCTGGTGGGGATCAGTTACTGATTTTAACTGTTCCATGACCAGCTATTCGAAACACATGACTATGGGTGTGAGTGCTGTTGGCCTATAGTCATTCATGCATGACACAGCTGAGGTCTTAGGAACAGGGATGATGGTTTCCATCTTGAAGCAGGATGAGACTATTTCCTGTGAGAGTGAGGCAATGTCAGTCAAACCTCAGATAGTTGATGTGTCCCTCAGGATGCTGCCAGGGATATTGTCTGGTCCTTTAGCCTTGCAGATATTGACCCTCTGGAATGACCTCCTGACTTTTGAGGACCTTTGAGGAGTGAGGTGGATTCCTCCAGGTCCACCCCACCCCCTTCTGTTGCAAGTGCAACTGCTTTCAAATGAAAGTTGCATGCATTTATTTGACAGCAGTTTTCCCAACTTCTTAAACGTATAAACAGAAGCAATTTTTTTTATCCTCATATCATAGTTTTTGTACACTTTTCTTTTTCTATTTTTTTATTGCAATACCTAAAACTATAAGCATCTAGTGCAGCTCTCGCTAATTTTCTTTGGCTTTCAGTGGGCATACATTCATAGATCAGCACATCTCTCTGTTTCTTTTTCTTTGAAAACTAAAAGATATGCCGCCATGCATGGTCGAGAATGACAGAACTAAGATCCTGTGGGACTTCCAGATACAGATTGGCAAACTTATGATAGCTAACCAACTGGACATAGTAGTCAAGCAGAGGCAAACAGCAGAAGAAAGCTTTAGTGATTAACGTAACAATACCAAGTGATGGCAACATCAAGAAGAAGGAACAGAAGAAGCTTGATTAATACCAAGGGCTCAGAAAAGAGCTGGAGAGGATGTGGAAGGTGAAGGTAACAGTGGTCCCCGTGGTAATCAGAACAGTCAGGGCAGTGACCCCCAAACTGGGAGAATGGCTCCAGCAGATTTTAGGAACAACATCCGAGATCTCTGTCCAGACGAGCACGGTCCTGGGAACAACTAAGATACTGTGCAGCACCCTCAGCTCCTCAGGCCTCTGGTAGAGGACAAACAAAGATCCCCTGCAGGGCAAGTGGGGAATTAGTTTTTTTTACATATATATATAATGACTAAATAGAATCCTTGTACTCTAAAATGTTATACAAATCAACATCATGCTGTGCCCAGAAACACAATACATCTGCAGGTTATACTTGAGTGAGTCTATATTTATAGTGGGTTGATCGGCTTGGTCTCAGTCAAGTCAGGTATCCTGGTGTTGGTTGTCCTGACAACACAAACATGACTTTTGTGCTCCAAAAAACACAACATAAATATATTTGGCAAAAAGAAATGTTTATATAACATTAAACATACAGCAACATTCGCAAAGGTCTGAAAAATAGTTCTAAAACATCCTGCATTTCATTAAATTTACAGACAAATTAACTTGTGTTAAAATATAGGAGTAGTCAGTTCAGATTTCTGAGAATAAAACACATAATAAAGCAATAATAAAGCAACACATGCATGGCTCATTTAGGGTACATTTTCTTTAACAAACACTGTTACAGACAAGTGCACGATCAGATATTCATACAAGTGCATCTGAGGATTAATCTTGCTCCCCAGACTGAAGAAAGGATATATGCCACAGTTGTCAAATGATATGAGCAATAAACTTAAATATTATTCTTGTTTAGTGTATATTTGGAACTTTTTTATAATGCACATCTTGTTTGGTAATCTTGCAAATATAAACAAATATAAGATTATACGCAATAATGTAATTTTTTTCCTCTCTTGCTATGAAATAATTTTTTTTCTCTAGCTCCCGAAAAGGTGAATTCCACATGCTCTCTGGACAGATTTTACCCTATTTACAGAAATCCTCAGAAAACCCTTAACAAGAGAAAAAAAATGAAAGGAAAGTTAGAATAGCGTGAAAGAGTATGACACATAATTCAGAGTGCTTTTAATGCAGCTCATGTTGAATAGATGCTTTCGTGCCTATCCCCATCCCTCTGATGTGATTTTACTTTACATTTTTTTGCTTTTCACATTTTTCTTTATAGAATTTGCCATTAATCCGTTCTCTGGCTGTCATGCATGCTTCTTCTGTAGAATTTCTCTGCCTCAGCCAAGACATGATCCCATCCTTCAAGCAGCAGCGAGGTCTGAGCCTGCCCAGAGTTCTCCAGCATGCCCTGCGAAATGTGTGGGAGGAAATACAGAATAGCAGGGGGTCCAGCGCACCATTGATATACCACAGTGGGAGCGACAAATATGATTTCAGGATTGTGTACACAGAAAGGACCGTGTCAGACCACACAAACGCATACACTTGCATAAGCGATGAAGCGATATCTGGAAAGTTGCAAACAAAAAAAGCCACGACAACTGCACCTGAAAAAAAAAACAGAGAGAGAGAGAGCTAATAGCTTAACACTCTCAAATATTAATAATATGTTAATGCAATTTGCAGATCACTGTATTTTTGGCCTAAATGCCAGGCATTTCAGATCATTCACTTGCAGCCTTATAATTTACGAGATAAAGAACAGAGCTGCATTTTTGCACTCGGTTCCCATTCTGCTTTTTTTCCCCTGTCACTTTGTACTCTTTTGTCATTACTGAAGGCCTTTCAGAAACTCACACAAACAGTAGTCACTAATCTTCCAGCATTATCCATTTTACAAAGACATAAAACCAAAGCTTCATACTTTATGGATTGTACAGACATGTGTCCAATCAAAAGTCTGAACAGGATAAAAAGAAAAATCATTACTCACCCATTAGTTTTAGAGCTCTCTTTTCACTTACAAGTAGCTTCCCATTCTGATGGCACTTGATTGATCGTCTCCCTTCTGGATCTTGTGGCATAAGACCCATGTTTCTCCTTTGATGGCTATTCTTCCTCAGGTAACACAGGATGAGCATATAAAGAGTAAAGATGGACACCAGTGGGACCTGTAGTTGGAGGAGCATGTTGGGTCCCTTTGTTTTATGCTGAAAAGAAAACTTAATCAATCAAATGGTTCTCATCTCACCAGGAAGAAGAACCCAGCTCTCAGGAGTAAGGCGCCTTTGTAGATATGAGCAGGCTCAGGCTCTGTCATCTCACACATGGTAGAGACGTGGAAGGCATCTTGTTGAGTGGTGGCTGTATAGTCCAAGATGCAAGCCCGTGCCTGGTCATAGACCAGAGCAAAGGGCACAGCAGAGACCAGAGAAATCACCCACACAAACAGAAGGCATGGCACTCGAGACTTCTTTTGTAAAGACAAGAAAAGGGAAGGAAATTTTGTTTATTAGCTCTTCTTCACACGATCCTATATATACATTTTTCATTTTCGGAAAATAGCACCTCCAGTTTTCATCCATGTTTTTGGTTACATTTTGTTGTGGGATACATAAAGAGCTGGCAACAGTAAACCTATTCAGTACTTTGTCTCTGTTCTGTTTTTTTTGGTTTTTTAACATATTTTAAGCACAAGCTAGCCTATTGGATATTGTACCTGCTTTTTTTTTTAAAATCAATTCTGAGTACAGAAGAGGAACAAATTTTACATTATTAAAAAATATACGATCTATATAAATATACTATATAAATATAGTATAATATAAATAATATAGTATATATTAATGCATGTTTAATATTCTATTTTATGATAGAAAACTGCTTCAGAGTAGGCTATATTTTTTTCTTGCCAAAGTACTCAACCTGCAGGCTGGTGATCGACCACATGGTGTGGCAAATGGCTGCATAGCGCTCAGTAGTGAAGGTGACAATAACCCAGCTTGTGGTGGCACAATACAATTGCCGTATCATGAAGTAGACTTTGCACACTGCTGGACCCAGACGCCATGGGTAGCTCTCCCAGTAATACCGATACAAAGTTACTGGGATGGTCAAAAGCTGCAGAATGTCTGAAATTTAAAAAAAAAAAGTAAGTTAATTGATTGTGGCAGGTGCCCTTGCAATACATTGCAGGCTAGTTGGACAATACTGAATAATTCAGTCAAATTATATGTTTAGACAATATAAGAGAAAAACACACAATTAGTTGAAATTAAACATTATCATTATCCGAACATTCATTCATTTCTACTCTTCTTCTCTTATTATTATTTTTTTATCGACATAGTACTTTCACACTACAGGTCAGTTGGCCTTACAATAAAGAAAGATAAAATCTCTAATTAATTTAAGGTAAGACTGAAAATAAAACCTATTTAAATAAAACTATAAATGATAAAACCTACAAAGCAACAAAGAGTAGTTTGTTCCATAGTCTTGAGATGGAGCCTCTGGTAAACCAGAATATGCAGTTATACTGTTTACTAGACTGAAAGTTAGTCAGTGGACTGACACTAATTGTTTGTTTCAAGCACAAAAATGTCTTCATTATCTTAGAAATTTGGACAGGCAGGAAATGCAGGTTCATGGAGAAAATTAATTTCACATTGATTAAATGATTTAAGTTTAATACTGTCAATAGAGTTGCTTACGGAGAATGGCAGCAATGCCTACCTGATATAACCAGGCTGAGAAGGTAGAAACGAATGGCACTGACTCTCATGTGGGCATCGATGAGAAGGGTCAGTATGCTTACACCATTAAATAAGATCTGCAGAACATTTGGAGAGAACAGGATGTAGTGTGCAATGTAAAAAGCTGTATTGCTTGTTGTCTGCATAAAATTAACACTTCATGACTAGTATTGTGGCCTAGTGATGCCGCTTTATTTATTTTTTTTATTAAATTTAACATTGTGCATTGTAATTTAATAGCCTGAGTCAGCATGGTTAGGTATCAAGTAATTTTAATATTCATACTCCAAACAAGAAGACGAGGCTGTAGAAGATGGTCATGGGGATGGCAATTCTCAGGGGCTCACTTTTGGTGACACTGATGTTGAGCTGTGGCGTCTCACTTGGGCTGACGTTACAGCTGAAGAGAAGTGAAATCTCTGAGAAGTTCATCGTGAAGCTGCGATATGCGTAGTAAAAAAGACAATAGGCTTAATTTCAATATTTATGATGTTGGATATTGAAATGAATCAACAAACAAATGCATACATACAGTACATATATACATACATAAAGGAGCAATCACTCAATTATTATAATCATCATTAGAACAGGTTATTGGTCTTCAGATCACGTCATTGTTTTAATAAGTCAAGCCAGGGTAATTCAAATCAAGTCAGTTTACTGATACAGCAAATTTAAGAACAGTCATTGACCAAGATGCTGCACAGCAAATAGAATCATCAATGAAACATTACATGTGATATTGAAACAATAAAAAAACAACAATAATAATTTAATAAATAATTTAGAGTAATATAAGTAAACAGGAGCCTAGCAGCAGATTTTGAACCAGCTGCAATCGTGATATTAGTCTTTTACTCAGTAATCCAGTCTAGACGTAATAAAAGCATGAATGACTTTCTCTAGTTTCTCTTCTTTCCACTGTGCTGGACACATTTGTTGATGAGAACATTTTAGGTACTTGTCTGAGGTGTTTACTGACTCAGTTTTGAGTAAAAGAAGGAACAAATTTGTAGCTGGAACACAATTTCTCACTTTTTAAAATGACTTTTTGGTGTATTTTTTTTTTAAATGTGTGCATGTTTCCCCAACCTACATCAAATATACAGTCTACTTGGGGAGCGACGCACACATAAATCCCCTGAAGCCTACAGAGAGATACTGGAGGTGGCGGAGTGGTCAAAACAGCAGGAGATTTTTTTCAGCTCTATGAACTGCTAAAGTGGGAGAGTGTGTTGTTTGTTAAATGATGAGGAGAGTGAGGCATTGTGTGCGTCCAGCTGTAGCTGCCTGCCCAGATTGCTTTCTTTCATTTTTAATTAAAAATCATTTTGATTTCCCCTCAAAAATCGTATTGAAATCCACAAAAAACTATCGTCACAAATGAAAGCTTTGTAAATGACACTGAAGAAAAAAAGGAGCTTAACATTAAAGATTGCTCTGGAGTCAGTAATGCTGGTAAAACACTTTCTGCTGCATTTTGGGACCAAACAAAAATATTAACTAAAACAATTGCAATGGAATAGGCTGGAAAAATCCATGTCAGAAAAAATGTACTAATTAGATGCATTGAGAATGTATTGTAATGATAGTTACATGTCAAACATTTCTTTTAAGTTAAATAGGAAGCTGATAAACACATCATGTACAACCTGTTACACTGTCAGTACAGCTGATGCTTTAAAATTTAAAATGAAAATAATGACTATTTTAGAGCCATCACTGTGCAATTTGAAGTGTCCATTTGGAGGTATTAGGTATTTGATGAGTAATGTTTTGACTCACCTTCTAGAGGAGAAGATGCAGAATGAAGACTGGCAGCGTGTTTCACAGGCATAAACCTCTGTAGTCCCTCCTTCCCTTAGTGGCTGTTCTTTCTCCCTGGCTCTGGCTCTTGCTCACTTACCTTCTTCCTTGCTTCCCCCGTCGTCTGACACACTCACACACACGCACACACACACACACACACAAATTCCCAGACTGTCGCAAATTGGTAAATACAGCTGCTTCACTATACCAGAGCCTGCACAATGTACAAAAATAGTGATGTTTTTAACTTGTTAGAAAAAATGTGAGCATGAATATAAGACACCATCCACGTATTGTAAAAAACAAACAAACAAACAAAAAAAAACGGAACCCTCCACCCCCCACCCCAAAATGGTCAAACAGTGAGCCAATTAAGAATAACCAAACTATTAATGTCTATGCAACTCTATTGATCAATATATGGAACAGAAGAAGACAAATTATAAGCTAAGGAATGTTAAGGGATTAGCATTAGTGCTTATCAAGCAGAAAAAAAGCAATAAGTAATTACTGATAAGAATAGCCAAATGTAACAAAAAATAAAAACAACAAAAAACAGATAAATGAGAAGTAAGACAAGAAGTGTAATTTCATTAGGCTGTAATAACACATTTATTCTGATCCATTACTTTGTTATTGGGTGCAAACAATTCTTCTGATCCCCCATGCCGTCCCCCTGAATCAGATTAGTCAATGATATGAATGATATTGGTCTATCAACCGCTGCCATATGTTCAGAAAGCTGCTGTCATTCCCATTTAAAGTGATAGTGTTACTCTCCATGAGAAAAACTCAAAATTGTAAAAGTTACACCAAGAGGTTACGAGGCTATGAGAAAATGGATCTGTTATGCAGGGCCACACCAAGCTGAAACCAGTTCAATATTTATTTTATCTTTTATTAGCTTCAAAATAGCCCTCCACAACAGATCCAGTTTCTCACTTGGGGAAACCAACTGCCCATCCCTGTGGAGGGTGTTGCCTAACATAAGCCTCAACAACTGCAAGATATGTCCCAGACAATAGTTTTTATGACCCTCTGCCTGCTACCTTCTTCACCTTACCCTAGACATTGCCATTAAGGGTATATCAAATATTAGATTTTTATTTCATGAATATTGCGGTAGGGCAGCACAGTGCTGCAGGGGTTAGGCTAATGGACAACTTTAAATGTGGGTTATGCTCACATGTGAATGGTTGCTGGTGTCTCTGTGATAGACTGATCTTTGTTTATTGTCATACTGTATACGCGCACAAATGGATTCACAAACATAAACTCATTTTTACTTTCATTTTATTGTTCACACATAAAATCTTTACTGTACATATACAATATGTTTTGACTGTTTCCTTTAAATATGATACACATTTCAGTGTTTCTTTACGCCAAAGTACAAGCCGACTTTTAAAATGAAAAACAGAAAAAAAAACAACAACCTAGAATTTATGGCACCAAATGACCTCTAAAAACACAATAAAAGTACAAAATTATAAATGTGTGCTGCTTTCTCGCGTTAGCCCAGCATCCTTTGCCATGGCATAGAAATGACCTCCTTTTTCAAGCAGGTTGCTCGGAAAATCAAATTCCATAATTTTTCCAGCATTGAGCACCATTACCCTGTTGGGGAGAAGCAGAGATACAAAGAATAACCTACTGAGCAATGTCCATACTGCCTGGCAGAGGCAGCTCCAGCTCAAAAGTGAAGACTTGTGTGTAAATATTTGTGCTCTTTCTTTGAACACAGTTAACTCAGCAGAAATACAGAGACTGGAGGGATGTTAAGGGAAAGGATGTGCTCATTATTTCATGGACATTCAGTAAAAGTTTAAAAGTGCCACACAAATAAAGGTAAAATATAAATGCATTTTTATTATCAGGTCCAGTTTGTTGTAGAAATAGCTGTTCACTCTCAAAATGTTGTGCAGAACTCAAAAGTTTAAACTATTATTACCTCTAAACATGTTTTTTAATGGTGTCTTTCTGGCGCTCCACCTGCCAGAATAATTGCGCTTTTTTTTTACTCTTTTTTTATTTTTATTTTTTCAACAGTAAATGTATATGTGAACATTTTCATATAGTCAGGGTGAAAAAGAAAATAAATTTCCATTCTGATTAAAAAAAAAAATCTTTACTTACTTTACTTCCGTACTTAATTTTCTCCACTGGAGGCAGGACTTATTATTATCATCATATTTTTTTAGTATATAACAGCCACAAACATTAATAACAGCCATAGTTTACAACCCAGAGCATGTCTGATCTTGGAAGCTAAGCAGGATTGGGCCTGGTTAGTACTTGGATGGGGGACAACCTGGAAATTGCTGACAGCTGTAGCTCAGGAGGTACAGCAGATTACCTACAAATTGGTAGTTCAGTTTGCTGGAATATTTCAGTTTTTTTTACAGAACATTTCTGTTTTATTATGGGAATTTTCTAGTTCCCGAGGTGCCAGAATATTTCTGTTTTTCACAGAATTTTTGTGGTACTACAAAACTGAAAGACAAACATAACATTTGTTTATTTATGGTATAATATTTGTTATTTTATGTATGCTGGAAAAAGACACTGTCATATTATATCTATATATTATATTTTGAGGAATTATAATGTATAAAAAGCATAAATAATACATAATTCTCAGTGATGTTTTAAATGTCATTTCCTCAACATGTACAAAAGCTAAACATGGCTGGAAAATGAACGCAATTTGCCCCTCACTGAAATAACATGAGAGAAATAACACATCATCCAAAGAGGTGTAACTCACCGAGAGCTGTCCATGATACTGTGCAGGCGGTGGGCGATGGTAAGGACGGTGCAATCTGAAAACTCTCTGCGGATGGTGTTCTGAATCAGGCCG
>VUQK01011223.1:0-18982 GCA_015106715.1 Bujurquina vittata
TATATATATAATTTTCATCAGAGGGTGATGTAAATGTATTATCTTGAGATTTCAGTGTTGTCTTTTCTTCTTATGTCAATGGTTTTGGCTGTTTGATGTCAAAGGCAGACTGAGCCTGATGGATTAAAAATAAGTCTCCAACCATCTTCTGCTGTCTTAAAAGAAACAGTGTTACACAACAGTGTCAAACTGCACCAGTATACGTCTAAAAATGGCTTCTTTTTTTAAACAAACATCCTATATACATTGTAGATTTACAGATGAATTTGAGAGGAAGGGTGTACTAAAAAGCGAACAACACCCTTGTGTTGGAGGACGTTAGTTGGATACTTGTTTTTGTACTTTGATTAAATTTAATTTCTTGTTACTATCTGTAACCTGTCATTGCTACAGAAAAGCATTTTTCAGTCCCCCCTCCCCCTTACGTTGGCCTGTGTGTCCCTGCCCTTGCCTTAATGATTTCTCTTTCTTGACTCCTGTTTGTGGAACACAGAGCTGCTTAAGGGGCTTCTGTCAAGTTCACAGTATTTGTTTTTCTTTTACATTTGTATAAGAAATGTACTGCCTTCTGTCTGTTCATGTTAAGAATCAAACTGTGTAAAAAGAAAGCAACAGACATGTTAGTGAGTCATTTGGATTTTGTATGTATGTAAATAAATAAATTATAAGCCTTGTTTTCTTGTTAAAGAATTTTTGTTTTTTAAATGAGGCGGTGTTTTTTTCTTCCTTTGCGTCTTATTCCTTCCCTCAGAAACAGAAGAGGAAAGGAAAACCAAACGGAGATATCAAGACTTGTATTTGGCATACAGTACAGCTGCCACATCTCATTGTTTTGCTATAGCATACCATTATACAGTCACCTGACATTTCATTAGATGCACCTTGGTAGTACTGGGTTGGACCCCCCTTTTTCCTTCAGTGCTGCCTTAATTATTTGTGGCATAGATTCAACAAGGTGCTGGAAACATTCCTGAGAGATTTTGGTCCATGTTGACACGATAGTATCACATAGTTGTTGCAGATTTGTTGGCTGCACAACCCTGATGCCAATCTCCTGTTCCATTGCAACCCAAAGGTGCTCCATTGGACTGAGACCTAGTGCCTGTGGAGGCTACTTGAGCACAGTCAACTCAATGTCATATTCAATAGTAATAGCACCCAGTGTGGCCTGCTGCTGCCGTAGCCCATCTGCTTCAAACTTCAATGCGTTATGCACTAAGGGATGCTCTTCTGCATACATTGGTTGTAACAAGTTATCTGAGTTACTATTGCCCTTCAGCTCAAAGAAGTCTGGTTAGCCTCCTCTGACCTCTAGCATCAATAAGGTATATTCACCCAGGAAAAATGACACACTGGATCAAACATGTCATCTTTATTTATAAATATCACTCCTGTATGAATATAAAACAATCTTAAATTACTGCTTTTTAAAAGAAGTACTCTGGTGTTATCACTGGAAGCGCCTCAGAGGACAAACCACTGATTGAACAGTTTAAAGTATTGCATATAGTCTTGGTAGCTGTTAATGACTACATCTTACTGTAGATGTGATGACAAACCTTTGATGTGATACATAACTTACTTCCTCAGGAATATGAAAGGAGAGCCAACTAAACATAGGTAAACAAAGACAGGAGTGATTCACCCACTTCAATTTGAAGTACAATTTTTAGTCATTCAATAAAAAAAATGGCTATACAAGCTACAAAAGGGGAAAAAAACCCAAAAACATCTATTTAAAAAACTTCAAGCACTCAAGAATTTCTGTTTAAAGTTAAATGCCTAGTTGTTACTCAGCAATGACAAGAAAAAAAAAGAGAAACAAAAATCAAAATCTCCATTGGTATGCGAGTCACAAAAATATACTCTAATCTAGCATTTAGCAACAGCAGGCACTCCTGTGTTCAATGGATGAGGTAGCTAGACAGTAAGAACTGTACACAGGCTGAGATATAAAGTGCCCCTATTATGCTTGTGGAAGTTTACCTATACTTTTTATTTTTCAAGTGTTGAAAATGCTTGAAAAAGTTACAAAAAAACCCCAAAAAAAGGCCAGAGTCCACACCGAATACTTATTCTTTCCCTACAGAAAACACTGCTGCTGAACTGCTGCATTCTGGATTTTGTTGCCTTGTAGATCTACATCACAATGTAAAAATACCAAAATCCTCCTTCAATTTGCACATGTACACTGTATTTTAATACAAATCTCCAATCAAGCTGCTCTCATGGCCATATTTTTCTGGTTCTTATGTTAGCCACTAGATTGAGACTAATCTAAAGCAGCTGTCACTGTAACCACCCTGCTTTGCACTGCTGAAGTCATGTTGTTACAACATAATATATTTGGCTCCGTTTACATGTAAAACATTCACTTAGAAAGTTAAAAGCATGTGTTTCTAACGTGGCTAAAGCTTTTTGTTATCAGGCGACAGATCCTAGAGGGTTAAGTCAAGGCAAAGTGAGAGACAGGAGAGGTGCTGCTGCAGTGACGCTGTGAAATAAATTCTGGTAGATGCCTAAAATAATATGAAGACCCTTTAAATAAGCACAACAGGGGCACTTTAAGGAAGGAGCGCACGACTGAAATAGAGTCAGAACTGCAGCAGAGGTGAACAATATTCCAGTGATGAATGTCGAGTCTCTCTCCTCGTTTTTTAGTCGCAGCATAGAAGATAAATTTAAGAGTAGAAGCAGACAATCCCTCTGAAATGTGGACTAAACAGGAGAGCTTTCACCGCACCCTCTCACTCTCGGTCATCTGCCACAGTCCCAGGTTTAACACTTTAAGGCACGGGAGCTGTGTTATCCTCTCCAAGCCCCTCTTGGTGATCTTAGTACAACCATACAGATCGATCCCTGTCAGCTGGGTCAAGTGGTCAGCTATCAACTCCAAGCCTTTGTCTGTGATTCGCACACACTGTCCAATGTTTAGAGTCTTGAGTTCGTGCATCTGGCGTACCATCCTGTTAATGCCATCATCGCTGATGTGACAGGAGCAGAGAGACAGGGATTTCAGCTGATACAGCCCCTGGGCAATGTAAGCCAGGCTCTGGTCTCCGATCTTATCGCAGAAGGAGACATCAAGTCCGGAGAGCCGGAGGGAGCCCATGGCCAGATGCATTATCCCAGTGTCACTGATGTTATCACACGACCGCAGGTTCAGGCTGCACAGGTGGGTCATGTGTGACAAGTGGATCATTCCCGCATCTGATATTCCCCCACAGAAGCTGAGGTTGAGCACTTTGAGTTTGTTTAGGCCCTTTGAGATATGTTTGAGGGAAAGGTCAGTTAGCTTCTGGCAGTCCTGCAAAGTTAACTTCTCAAGGGACAGGCAACCCTCTGCAGCACTGCGGGTCATACCAGACAGGTGCCCGATGCCCACATCTGACACATGCCTGCAGCTGCGTAGGTTAAGGCTCTTGAGTCTGTGCAAGCCCCAGGCAATGAGAAGCAGACCTGTGTTTGTGATATTGCTGCATCCCCCGAGTTCAAGCACCTCCAGGTTTTTGAGGTACTGGGCGATCCTTCCCAGGCTGGAGTCCGTGATCTGTTTACAAAGGCTGAGGTTCAGCACTCGCAGGGATGAGATGTCCTGCACAAAGGCATGTCCGAGACCATTGTCTGTGAGGTTGAAACACCCACACAGGTTAAGGCTTTCGATGTGCGGCATCCCTTGAATCACGTAACTCAGGCTTCGCCTCAAGCTGAGAATTTGAACCTTCTTGATGCCACGGGTCTGCAGGCTGGGGAACAGGGACGGGTTGGCTCGCCGCAGATGGAGCTTGGCTTCCACCCCCCTCCACACCGACTTGTGGTAGGACGCGTCTCTCCAGGCCGTGCACACTTGGGCTACTCTCCCTTTGTCCTTAACATCCAGGTAACTAAAAATAATGGCCAAGATTTCCGGGAAAAGGCACGAGATATGCGTCTCCATTTCAAACATGTCTGCAGCCGTACTCCTTTTGGCAGCACAGGTTGCTTGTGAGCGACAATACTCTCCGAAACTGCTGCCGAAGTTGCTGTCCGGCCCGGCAAACGTTAGCTAATCTCAGCTAGCATATAGACGAGCTACCGGACCGCTTTAAGTGTGAAATAAAAACAACAACAACAAAAAAACATGCTCTGTTACAGTCAATAAAAAGAGCGCGCAAAGGGACCACTAACTGCACAGTATTGCTGACAAGGCGGACGCAGGGAGAGGAGACTCGGAGATGGAGACGTAAGAGTTACCCAGCAAGCTAGGCTAACAGCAGCAAGCGGCGGCGCAGCGTCAACTAGCTGTCCAAACTTGAGCGCTTCAAAGTCGAACAACCTGCTCGTCCAAGACGCCCGGAAGAGCTCATTCTTTACTCCAGCTCATGGCGAAGCATTTCTCAAAGTCTCTTGTGTAGGAACTTTTATCTGTCGCGCTGTTTTCTCGTCCAAAAACAGCTGCCCGGCTCCTTTATCTTCTTTGGCATTTCCATCCCGGATCTCCACCATGAATTAACCAACTGTTACGGCACGGCGAGTAGCGACTCCTACCGGCTCCATGACACGGTTTTTCAAATTATAGGCTGCAAAACTAAATGCGGGGCAATGTGGGACACGTTACTAAATACATAATAAATGTAAATACACACCTTGCAGGACGGGCATGCATCAGATATAAAGGATAAATACTGTATGTGCAAATATATGCAGAGACTGAATTTCATTGTATGTATTTGTATGTGACAAATAAAGCTCTTTCTTCTTTCTTGTTCTTCATATAAATACAGCCCCAGTTCCAAAAACGTTGGGATGCTGTGTAAAAGAATACAGCAATTTGCAGATCTCATAGAGCCATATTTTATTCATAGTAGATAATAGAAAACAAATCACTGTTTAAACTGAGAAATGTCCCATTTTAAGAAAAATAAGGCAATTTTCAAATTGTTGGCAGCAACATGTCTCAAAAAAGCTGGGACAGCCTTTATATGCGTTTAAACAATACATACATGTGTAAATAATAATTAAAAAAAACAAATCTAGACAATATAATGAAAAACAAATGGCTGTGTGTGTATAATCGTCTGCCATGCAGTTATTGAACATATGCAAATAGATATGTGCAAAGTATTTGCAGTGATACCAAAGTAACAGTGTAGGACTGCTAGTTGCAAATGCAAGAAGGAGTTTCTTTGCATGTATAATTAATGATGCTGACTCCAATGGCTCAATATTTGAATCACAGGTTTACTGGCCAGGTATGCTGACTCATAACTTTTATACTCGAAGAAGAACAAGTCGAAGAACAAGCATAAACATAGAGCTGAACAAAGATAGCCGGGCAAAGCTAGACATGAATAAACAGCTATACAGCTTCTGTGTACAGAGAAAGTTAATACGCAAATATAAATTAAGCCTAGATACACAAACAAACTGTTCTTTGGCAGCTACATTAAACATTTCACAGGAGCAAAGTACTAAAGAGTAGCAGCATTAACTGGCCAATAGGATTTCCTAATTATCTTAGTTAATTATTTAAGCACCTTTAATCAGTTTAGAAAACAAAAAAGCTCTTCAACCAATACAGCATCGACACTTCTACATTTATGTAGAAAATTAAAGCTCATGCAGCCTATGACCATCACACAAATAAACAGAAACAACAACACAAGCAAAACTGTAGACTTCAGCAGTCCTGTGAAAAACTAAGTACACCCCATGATTCAGTAGCTAGTAGAACCACTTTTAGTAGC
The DNA here is from genome assembly GCA_015106715.1 of Bujurquina vittata. NCBI lineage: Eukaryota > Metazoa > Chordata > Actinopteri > Cichliformes > Cichlidae > Bujurquina > Bujurquina vittata. The sequence goes on from VUQK01011223.1 coordinate 5,727, forward strand.
ACTGACTTGAAGTAACCATTTTCTGTATGACTTCAATGGTCTCTCACATTATTGTGGAGAATTTTTGTCCCAATGTTATTTACAGTGCTGCTTTAGTTCATTGAGGGCATTTCTTTAGCCACTCTTGTAGACTTGCTGCTGCGCTTGGGATCATTGTCCTTTTGCATGACCCAGTTTGTACCAAGCTTTAGCTGTCAGACAGATGGCCTCACATTTGACTCTAGAATGCTTTGATTTACAGAGGAGCTCACAGTCAACTCAGTGGCTGCAAGGTGCCCAGGTCCTGTGGCTGCAAAAAAGCCCAGATCATCACCATGTGCTTGACAGTTGGTATGATATGTTTGTGTTGTTATGTGGTGTTTTGTTTTCACTGACTATAGTGCTGTACGTTATGGCTAAAAGTCCCCACCTTGTTCCAGAAGTCTTTTGTTTGCAACCCATGTTCTTTTTAGAGACAACAGTCTTTCTCCAAGCAGCCCTTCTAAACAAGCCATACCTGGTCAGTCTTTTTCTAATTCTGCTGTCGTGAACTTTATCATTCAACATCCTAACTGAGGCCTTTAGAGTCTGAGATGTAGCTCCTGGATTTTTTGCATGATGATTTGCATGAGGGATGTCCACTCCTGGGCAGTGTGGCATTGTGCTACAGTAACACAAACCTGAATGCTTCAGACTAGCAAACTGGCAGAACCTCTGCTTTTATAGTGGTGGACACACTTACTGATTATCAATTAATAAAAGGCATTTGATTAGCAGCACCTGGCTGCTACTTCTCCCCTATAACTCCTATGGAAGCAGTAAGCGTGTACTTAGTTTTTCAGAGGACAGCAAAGATTCCTGTGAAAACTTTCTTTTTTTAACATGACTGTATCTCTAGAGAAAGCTGAAGGTCAGCATTTTCCCCATGCAGAAGATTAACAACAGGAGTTATGTCATCTGTTATTGAAAGTTTTTCAAGCCAGAAGTGTCTAAAAATATTTCATACAGCATATTCTCTAGTCACATGTCCACCAGTCTGTGTTGTTCAGATGGACTTGCCTTGTCACCTCTGACTTGGTGTTAATGTCCTCAACCTGGCAGGAAGCCCAGAGTTACTGCAATGAGGTGTTCACTGACCTGGCCACCTCTGGCTGCCTGGAGGACACACAGCAGGTGCATTACACTGATTGCACAGTGTGGAAAGGACAAGAGAGGCAAATCATTTTACTGATTTACACACTGACAGTGACCTAATACAGCAGGATTTAAAAAAATATTTTAGCCTCTTGTCAGTTTCATGCTGACTCACTGGCGCAATGTCATGGATTATGAGGCAATGGCAAAACAGCTGCTGTGCAAAAGGTCTTCAGCTTTGTATAAGAACTAGCAAAGCTTATAATATTCTGTTTTGATGCATGAGTGTCAGAGACGTGAAGTTGTGACGAGGCTTGTGCTACGGTAAAGGCTGTGCTTTTCTGCTCTGGAATGACTTTTCAAATGATAGATCTTTTTTTGGCTAAGAAACTACCTACAAATGTGGTCAACAAGATTTGTGACTACATCTCAGTCTTAGGTTGGTACCGAATGTCTCAAAGTGTAAGCTCTCATGTTACGTGTTTGTCCAGCAGCAACAGCGGTGAGAATGTAGTCTCACCTCTGACCTTCACTGCTAGAAATGCAGGGTCTTCTGACTGCAGCTCTCCTAAGACCCTAAACCAATAAATATCTGCAATTCCTGGCATATTTTTGGGCTCCTTTCTGTCTCTGGGCCTCACAGTTTTACCCCCTTCCCAGCTAACCTCAACAACACACACAACATAGATCTCTGCAGATCATTTCAGAGCATTCGAAAGGACTGCAATATAGAAGCTGCTCATGTACAAAAAAGGCAATCCAAGGTTTTAATGGGAATAGTGTTGCAAGCTGGATAATCAAGTAAAAATGCAAACTGTGCTGCTGTAGTCGAACAATCAAGAAGGGTACTCTTGTATGTGTGCAAAATGATTCAGTGCTGCTTTACACACTTTATATGATAATGTCAAGCACTGTTTACTTTCCTTTTGGTGATAAAGCAAATGAACTGTTCCATGATGAACCTTTAATCAAAGAGCCTTTAGAGCAAAGCTATAAAGTCCCCCAAACCACAGTACAAACTATGCATGTGTGCTCTGCACTGTTAGTCTGATTTATGTATGTGTGTATTTCTTAAGTTGTGGGCTACAGAGCAGACATCTGTGGTGAAAAGTCAGTAAATCTAAAAGCAGTATCAGCATATATCATGGCCGTATTCAAAAACCTCCATACTGCATTTTTGTTTTCATGTGGGCAGATGAAATACCCATTTAGACACATGAAAACATGCATATTTGTATAAGAATATATCACAAGTTTTAAATGATTCAGTGACTGATGAGGAAGATAATGTGCTTAAGTGTATAGAATTAAGTGCTCTATGAACAAACAGGAAAAGGTTAATGTGGGTTGCAGTGTAAAGTACTTTGAGTGGTCAGTAAGACTGGAAAAGCATCAATCTGGTATAAAAAATGTACTCAAATGAAAGATAAATAAATGCACGTGTTTTATTTTGTTTAACAGACAAATATGAGTGAAGGAAGATGCTTATGCTATGCCTGCTATCAGTGTTCTAACATCAACTTTGAAACTGCATTGTGCGGTGTCTTTTATCTACTTTAACGGAAGGACAGTCTGTCCGTATTTATGTATTTATTTATTTATTTATGCTCCATTTTTCTTCTTTCTGAAATCTCTGTCCTCAGGTGTGACAACCTCAGCCCAGCAGAGGGCAGTGCTAATCTGAGTAAACATTAAAAAGTGAAGCTCTGTACCACTGATGATGGTACACCAAATTAGATCATCACCACTTCAAAACAGTGTTTTGCATGTAACAGAATCAGTAAGTCAAACAAAGAGTTCATATGCTTTCTCCATTTTAATGTTTTGCAGAAAGATCAATGTTTCCACCAGGAGTGCAAAGACGGGAGAACAGTCACAAGGACAGAGTGACATGACGAGACAGGAAGGAAAGGAAGACTAAAGTCAGAGGGAGAGCAAGTGAGGGATGGTGATTCCCCTCTCGGCCTCCCCTGTGGCTGGACTTGTCTCTGCTAATGACCCTGTCTGCTGGCTCACACAGACAGATGGTGAATTAACTCCAATTAGCCCACTCTCACCAGATCTTCACTGACAGCTCACCACACACACTCATACACATGCTTTGTCTTGTTTCTGTCACATCAGGGAATATTACAGTCATTTTCTCTGAAGACTAGCACAAGCCATAACTGATACTTACCTAAACCTAACTCACCGTAACCCCAAATCACAGCTGACCTTTGCTTTTTACCCATGAGTCCCTGGGAACAACTTTATAGCTCCACAACACGAGTAATGCAGCGCAATTCCTTACATTTATTTGTCTCAGATTTTGTCAGAAAGCACTGCATAAAATATCTGCTTTACCAACGTAATATTTGCAATTCCACATCTAAACTCACTTTATAGAAATTTAAAGCATTGCCATTAATGTTTAAGAATAGTCAAAATGTAATTTATAAATCAAATCACTGGGTGCAGATATTTCTTAAAACAAGTCCCCAAACAGTGGAAACTGTTGAGTCACACATTGTCATTGTGGTTAACATATGCACTGTTTCTCACATTTTTTCAGACACACACAGAAAACCAAGCGCACACATATGCTCACACAGCAACTGGAGGTGGCTGCTGTGTGACCTCCAGCCAATGTGTTGAGACCCAGCAAAGATGCCCGTGCAGGCCCACAGTAGGTAGTTGTGGGTGAACTGTAAGGGTGTGTGGGCAGGGGAAACCCACACTGTGTGTGTGCATGTGTGTTTGTGTTTAACAGGTGTTGTCCCTGCCACAAAAAGGGCTCCATCTGGGAGTATGACTGGGCAAGTCCCCTTTGACCTCTGAACTTTCCTGTAAACAGGGTCAGCAGGTGCTGAGTGCAGGGCAGAGGTCAGGGTCTAGCTAGTCTGCAGCCTGACACTGGGACATTATTGACCACAAAATAAACATTCAGAAAATGCAGTAAAATGTCCGCTTGTATGCCTTTGTCTCTGTGCAGTGTGAACACTGTGTATAGGCAACATATGCTAAAGATGTGTTGATGTGTGTGCCTGTCAGAAAGAGAGTGAAATAATCCCTTAAATCTCTGTAGCTGTTCTGATCCATACTTCAGAGCATGAAAGCAGTGTGGACAGCAGCTGTCCGTGAGGGTTGTGTGACCCTGGGAGCAAAGAGGGTACAAAAGAAATCGAAACACCGCCCGACCCCTGACCTTAGGTCAGAGTGTGTTACACAGGCTGTTTATTGTAGAGGCTGGAGTCGAGTAGACTTCCCATTACTCTCTAAAGCTCTCCTGTGTTTGAGTGTGTGAGTTTGTCAGTGTTTGTGTGTGTGTGTGCACGCTCCTCTTGTTGGCATAACACACAAAAAGACAAGTGTCACTGAATCATTATGTCGAGGGAGAGACAAAATAAGAGGGAGCGGGGTAGCTGGGAAGAGAAAAATTAAACAAATGAGGAGCGATGAGTGAGCCGTGGGTTGCAGTGTAGAGGTGTCGATGTGCCCATCTATGAGTGACAGAGCCAAAGAGCAAGAGATGCAGGGAGGAGAGATGAGCAAATATGAATGGAAGGACAGAGCAGGAGTAAATAAAGAAGAAAGTCCAGTTAAGCATCAGAACCCTAAGTTTTAAAGGGGGTCTATTAGGCTCATTTCCAAAGTTACTCTAATAGAGTAACTCTGCATAGTTCACATGTCAAAATAATACTTATTTTATGCTGGGTCTTCATCCTCTGTCTAAACCACATTATTGTAACAACTTTAAGCAAGCTTTCTTGTGATTGGCTGCCCCTCGTAAACAGAAAGTTTAAACAGCAGGTAGGAGGGGCTGCTAATGAGGTGACCACATTAGGAATATCTCCTCTTTTTAAAACCATGAAGACAGCCTGCAAATTTGGCTCAGATTACGCGTACTTGTACTACTTGATCTCATTGTTTAAACTTGAGCCATGTTAAATATAAGGAACCACCATTGTACTACAGGATCTCTGGGAAAGCCTTATGTGTCTTCTTTAATTACCTTGGCCAAGGAGGTTATGTGGTAGCACACGTGTGTGTGTGTGTGTGTGTGTGTGTGTGTGTGTGTGTGTGCGTGTGTGTGTGTGTGTGTGTGTGTGTGATCATTCTGTCTGTAAACACAATAGCTCGAGAAGTTTTGAATGAATTCTGATGGAACTTAGGGGTGTAGAGTGGGGTCACTTTGGTTGCAGATTCAAGGTCAACTTAAGGATTTATTGTTTGAAAATTGACAAACATCACTTAGAAACTATGATGCTTAGAAATGTGATGTGCATTATTTTATACAAAGTACTGTATAAAGATGTATAAAGATTTTAAATATGTCACATTTGACCTGTGACCTCTCCTTCAGAGTTAATAAATTGATCTGAAGGTCAAAGTGATAATAATGCCATATATTGCTATTTAAAACTATGTTTCTTACTGCCATTATTTGTATTGACAACATGGAGTTGCAGCTTGTAGAACGCAGGTCACACACCAAGAAAACCTGTTCAGTCAGTGAAGTTAATTTCACTTTGATCTGCCTACAAACTAAAGTTTAGAGCTTCAGAGCTCTAACGTGCCGCCGTCACCTTAGAAAAATACAGCAGCCCCAAAAGTGCACTCAGCCTTAAACTAACCAACTTGAATTCAAATGTCTATTTTACCACTTTGGGTGCAAAAAGATATTTCCCAAGACTGAATGATTTCCTGCAGCATTATTATCTCTTGTCTTATTCGCAACAGTGCTGCATTTTTACTGTCAAATGTTTTTTTTTCTCTTCCTCATAGAATTTTGTCACAATTTTTTTCATCATCACCTGATAACATCTGTAATTTGAGTAGGCAGCACTCACAGAGATCTTTTATTTTTGTGGAAGAAGAGTCACGTGATGCAGAAAACACCCTTTGATTCGCGCGTGCATAGAAAGCCCGGGTTAACAGAGGAAGTTGATAACCATCATCTCCGGCTGGGGTTTTAGGTTTTGTCAAGCCAGCTAACAAAAAGGAAACCTGGTTGTGTTGAGCTTCCTTCATAACACAGCCCTGTGGTTCTAGTTCTACTTCCTCCTTTGTTCTGGGTCCTCGCCAGTTTTCAACCACACCTGTTTCCCACTAGCTAATTACCCATCCAGTATATATACAACTTCCCTCTCTTCCCAGTCACATGGTCTCAGCTTTGTGTTGAGCGTTTCAGCGTTCTCTTGTGACCTTGTGATTCTCTTGTGTATAACTTGTGTTTTGTTGTTGTTGTTGTTTTTTTAAACCATTTGCCTTATCCCAATAAATTTAGCTTTTTGGAGTTTTCTGATTTTTGGACTGTTTCTACACCCTGCCCTTTCTGTCAAGTGTTTGTTTCCTGGCCTGCCAACCTGTCATATGACCCAAGCTTTGAACATTTAAAAGATGAGTTACAGGCTTATATCCTGCTTCTGAGTCTACTGTTCCAGCCAGCCATTATAGCCACGAGCTTCAACTCCCTGCATCTATTCTTCTAACAACTGGAAACACAATTTGCTATAACTCATATAATGGGGCAAGAAGTGCGCTGATAGATTGGAAACAAGGCAAACTATTATTATATCTACAATCTAAAAAGAAAATGATGTATTTTGAAGGGTGTAGCTTGTAATAACTAACATACAACATATAACTATATATTAACAGAGATCTACAAGTGGAATATGCAGTTACCCTCAGCTTTATTATAACTTTTAGCTCATTGTCCATGCTTGCAGCTATTGTTTTGTTTTGAGTGTCACCATCAGTGGTATTTTCAGTGTACATTGGTGAGTAGCTGGTGAGCATTTAGCAGCTAATAAGCCGAACATAAAGGAGACCCAAAATGGAGCTAAAAGAAGAAGAAATTTGTAACATAAATCTGCTGCATGTGGCAATAAATAACAGTTTCTCAGACCAAAGTTGTTTCCCTTAAGTAGCCTAAAAAAAAAAAGAATAAAAATAGTGACTGTATTTTTATTGGTTCTTCACTCAGGCACTTCTCTATTTGAAAACAGAAAGAACAAGAAGAGAGTGAAAATAAAAAGAATCGGTGAATTGCAAAAGAGGCCTCGGGGAGGGAGCACAGGGGAGACGTTTCAAAGGATAATGATACATGTGAGGATACAGTATATATGATATCGCTGACATAAAGGAAGAAAATCATATGTTTTCCAAAGCTGTGGAGGAGAATAATTTCCACTAGATTCAACATTTCACAGTACGCCATGCACAAAGCAGAAGGTGAGGAAATAAATACAGAGAACCAAACAGAGGTGAATGCTGTTGCGACAAAAACTCATTCAAAAAATATCTGAAAGCATGAACCATGTCCAGGTCCTCTTTGGTCCTTCCCTTTTCTCTTCTTCCAGAGGAGAGCTGCCCATCACCTTGTACACCATGGCTGCCAGCCCACGTGTAGGTTTACAATGCTCTCAGAAGTGATGCTGGTAAATGTTTTTAAAGAGTTTCTGCAGATCACAGCGGTAACAAATACATAATCGCTCGTTGCATGACGCAACCCTTCAGTCTACGGACCTGAATGGTTGTCACCTCTCTGAAATGACCAGCTGATCACAGTCTGCTTATTGTGAATATTTCCTTTGCAGTGGTGACCTTGAACTTCACTGCATAACCCCCGACAAACTGGCTATTGCTGTTACTTCTTTTTATTTAGGTAGCTTGGTTGGTGCAACCACCAAAGATAGGAGTAAAACCTGGGAACAATACACAAGTCAAACAAAACTGATTTTGTGCCACTGTTTAGTTCAGGTCCTACACCTGAGGTCTGCCCTTCCGATGTGCTCCGGATCACGGCTGGAGCGCATGATTGAGAGTTTTTTCATGTTGTATACTTCAGCTCAGTAATGTCCTGCTGTCTTACAAAGAAACAGAAGAAATTAGTCAGAAGGCAGGCAGAGACACATATGCAAGCACTCAAACACACACTCTCCTCTTCTCTCCTCCGCTGGTGTGTCGCTCAACGTGGGAACTCTCACTTTAAACACCAAGGCTTATTTCAAAACTGCATAAATTAATATGTTCTTGTAATTTTGTGTGTGTTTTACCCACACAGCACTGTTGATGTTGTTGTTGTTGTCGTATAAGAGGTAAGCTTTTCCCCTCTCCTCCTCCTCCTCCTCCTCCTCACTCTTCATTTGCTTCCCCTCAGGGCTGATGTGATTTAAGGCTGTGCTTGAAGACTGAGGACTGGGCTGTTATCTCCCTGTTATTGATGCGAGCTGTAAGTCTCACTGTCCACACTCCACAGGCAGGCAGAGAGAAAGAGGACTGCCGCTGCTGAAGGATGGGCGGATGGAGGAAAAAGAAACAGATAATGCTGGCAGACTGATGGCTATTCCCTGTAATATTGAGACTTCAAAAAATGTGGCATTCTTCATGGATGTATGTTATTTAAAAAAAGAAAAGAAAAAGATGTCCCTTGCTCCCTCCTCTCTTTTTCATCCCCCCATTTCCTTCCTCTTCCCCTGCTTTCACCCCTCTCTGCCCCCCCCACCTCCCCCGTGCCATCTGTACATTATGTAAATGTCAATAATTTAGCACAAGATTCAAGAATTCACTGCTTAACAACAGGTTATGATCTTTGCTATAAAAGCCATAAAATATGCGTTTGTGAATAAAATATGATTCAGTCTCTTTCAAAGCAGCTGAAACCTGTCAAGATTGCCATTTGTTTTCTGACAGTATCGCAGCGAAGTGACAGTTCAAAGGCGGGGGTTTGTCTTTATCTTGGCAGGTTTTCAATCTTTGCTCTATTTCTGCACACCGCTGAGCATTATTTTGTATCCATTGTTTTGTAGACTGTCTTTCATCTCCAGGGCTTTGTTGTTTTCTCACTCTCTTGCCGTCTCTAACTCTCTCCCCCTCTTGCATCGTGACTTCTTCTTCTTTTTTTTTTTCCCACTCTTTTACAGTTTCATCTTGTATTGTACAGTTACAGTATCACTGGGCTTCAGGCACATAAACAGCTAACACATCCCACTCTAACTGCCCCGACAACCTTCAGTCACCTGCCTCAAATTCACCACCTAGATCTAAATGCACCGTGGCTTCCTTCTCCTGCTTTCTATTTCTCTCGCCATCCCTCCTCCTTCTGCTTATTCTCCCCTTTCCTCCCTCCCTTCCTCCCTCCCTACCCCACAGGGCTGGAGATCGTTCCTTTGTTCTTGACATCTGTTTTGTTTGGTGATTAATTGAGATGAGCGTGTGGGGTGAAGGCCCATAGAGGGGGAGCTCAGACCCCCCAGGTAAAGTCTGTGGACATGTGTGTTAAGGTGTGTGTGTGTGCGTGCGCCTTGATGTGGTTAGTTAGTGCAGACTGCCAGGATTTCCCTCAAGAGGCTTGGAATATGAAACATTTGAATATCTATTATCTTGATAAAAATGTTTAAAAAACTGTTCTCCTTCAGTAGCAGATCTCACCAGTCTTTCCTCAGTGTTTTAATTCAGCAAGATATCAAGTGGCAGCTGATTGACAAGTGACAAGAACTGCACACGCCAGCAAGCCAGATATCCTGGAGGGCAGGGCTGTGGCTTACAGAAAATCTGACAACAGTCTACAGTTGGGTCCATAAGTATTTGCAAAGGTTTTGTAGCCCCTTTCACAGTGGATTTTAAATCAAGCAATCAAGACGTGATTGAAGTGCGTACTTTTAGTTTAAATTCAAGGGGTTCAAGAAAAGTGCTGCATTAACTGTTTGGGAATTACAGACATTTTTATGCATCACCTCCCATTTTTTCAGCGGCTCAAAAGAAACTGGACAATTGACTGATAAGCAGTTTCATGGCCTGGTGAAGTCTGTTCCCTCAATATTTTATGACAAATTAAGAATAAAAGATCTCCCCATCCAGCTTTTCACTGGAACTGTCATTATGAGGTTCACAGAGACGTTAATGCAAGGAAATGCTGAAAAACCAAATGAATCCTATCAGAGTGAAAGGATTCTTAAGCATACATTCTTAAAAAGAATGAACGCACTGGCCAGCTCAGACAACTGAAATGCATGATCACATTTTATTGCCTTGGTTAAGAGAAACACCTTAAAACATCCAACCATGTCGAGAGCACTGCTGAAGAGTCTACGATCAAAATGCAAAAATCATGAACATAAATGCAGAGGTTTTACAACAAGGTGCAAAATGCTGGTTACACTCAAGCACAAGAAAACCTGAGTAGATTTTGCCAGAGAGCAACGTCTAAAAGAGCCTGCACAGTTCTGGGAAGAAGAAAAAAAAATCTGTGGACAGATGAAACCAAGATTTAACGCTTACCACAGTGATGGGAAGAGAAAAATATGGAGAAGGGGAGAAACAGCTCATGAGCTGAAGCAAACCGCATCATCTGTCAAACATGGTGGAGACAGTGTTATGGCATGGGCATGTATGCCAGTGGGAGCGGGTCACTGGTGTTTATTTACAATGTGGTTGCTGATAGAAGTAGCAGGATGAATTCTGAAGTGCAGAATAGACGACAAATGGACGTTAAAAAAAACATTTTTCGATCACTGTTAGCACAGCTAAAAACTATTTAGCTGATTAAAAAATAAATTGTTTAACTAGTAGTAGTAGTTTGGAACATTATCCTTTACGGGTCTGATAAAAGTCTTGAGTTAAAAAAAAGAACTCTTGATTGACTCATTGAGAGTTCTAAGAAATTAACATTATTTTTTGTGGGAAATTGCCTTTACGCTAAAGACTTCAGGCAAAGGTGTGTCCTACTCCAATCACACAGAACAGTGGCTTTAACAGAAGGAGAAGAAGGCGGTATCAGGGTAAACTTAGCACAAAAAGAAGGAAATTTGTGTTTGGTTGGTTATTTCTTTGTTGTAACAACGCTTCTGGCAATACATCTTTTACTGTTGGAAGGCTTGTTTATTTCCCCTTAAATGGTGCCACATTTGCAAGGAAAATGGATTTGTGGGTTGAGCAGCGGAGTCGAGTATGTGGGTTGTGCCCATGAAAAACTTGCCAAACCTTCTCTGCCAATACCAAAAAGCCAAACTCCCAATACCAAAAAGCTATTGACTCATCATCATTCACCTCATCGTCATCATTGAAGGCAACCTCACTGCAGAACGACATCGAGATGAGATTCTGTAACCGGTGTCAATCCCACATCTCCACAGTCTGCGACCAAACTCTGTCCTCCAAGACGACAACACTCGCCCCCACAGATCAGGTTTATCAGAAACTACCTCCAGAATTTGGGATTGGACAGGATGGAATGGCCTGCCTGAAGTCCTGATCTCATCCCCACTCAACAATTATGGGATCAGCTTGGGTGTGCTTTTCATGCCAGAGTGACCAACACAACCACATTGGCTGATTTGCAGCAAATGCTGGTTGAAGAAAGAAATGCCATCCCACAACAGTGTGTAACCAAGCGGGTGAGCAGCCCGAGGAGGAGGTACCAGGCTGTGTATGGTTCTTCCACATCACACTGAGGCCCCCGTTTGTTAAAAGAATAAATTGTTAAATTACCAATATATCTTGTTTCTTCAGTCACTCATTCAATCCAACAAACCGCACTATAGAATAAGCATTGGCAGAGAAGATTTGGCAAGTTTCTCATGGGTGCTGCTCACAAATGCATTTTCCTTACAAATGTGGGATAATTTAAGTGGAAATAAACAAGCTTTCTAGTAGTATAAGATTTATTGCCACAAAGCATTGTTACAACAAAGAAATGATCAACCAAACACAAAGTTCTTTGCTTTCTGTGCTAAGTTTAGTCCTCAGCTGACAACTTCATTAAATAGTACACAAAACACCAGCATACATTGCTTCAGGATGATGGGCAACGTTTTTATTCTTGAAGGGAATAGCACAGTTTTAAAATGACAGTTTTAAAAATAAAGGTCAAGGTACACTGTTTCTATTTCATTCACCACTTTTCACTCTGTGTGTGTTTATACTCTGCATTTATTATTAATCTCTGGCTCTCTTCCACAGCTTGTCTTTCGTCCTGTCTCCCTCACCCCCAACCAGTCACTGCAGATCACTGCCCCTCCCTGAGCCTGGTTCTGCCTGAGGGTTCTTCCTGTTAAAAGGGAGGTTTTCCTTCCCACTGTTGCCAAGTGCTTGCTCACAGGGGGTCATTCTGACTGTTGGGTTTTCTCTGTAATTATGGTATGGTTTTTACTCAATATAAAGCACCTTGAGGACACTGTTTGTTGTGATTTGGCACTTTATAAATAAAACTAAAATGACTTGAACTGAATTAAATTTAATTGAAAAAGAGGCTAGCATTACTTTGAGTACTGTATCACACCTTATGAATAATGCTACAAATATTCCTCTACTATTTTTTCAGCCACTGTAACAAGCTGTGATATGTATAGTATATTTCCCCATGAGCTATGATTCATAACTTTCTATCCATACACATGTATTAAATTCATTAAATGTAAAAAAAAATGCATGTCGCATAGACATCAGTATCACCGCCTTCATATGCTGCTTTGTTCCCAATCTCCCTTCAGAAGAATTAGAGTGGAAGATGTACTACTGAAGTAATTTAGAGAAATATGTCAAGATATTATATCTGATTTTCACAAAGGACAATTTTCACAATTTGTGTGCAAGACATCAGAGAGAACCGCTACAGAGTCACTATGTGACTGAGGTAATGATTTATGATCATCTGAGGTCAGAAGACATCAGAAGGGACAGACGCAGGTTTGGAGTTCACAGAGCCAGGTCAGAGGTTGCCTCAGTGGTCAGATCAGGGCAGGGAAATGTTCGGAGAGGAGTTTAAATTCTCCTAGGGGAGCTGTGTGTGTCTGTATGTGTTTCCTGAAGGAGGAAAATCGATGCAGTGCTGTGGTTGGTGGGACCTGACCGACCCAGAAGGGCTGCAGGATGGAGGAGGAGGTACATACAGAGATAATCATGAGATATCCCCATCTGGGGGACACACACACTGAAGGTGTAGATAGATAGATAGATAGATAGATAGATAGATAGATAGCCACCCCAATGTCACAGCAGCAGGCTAATTTCCCACTTAGCATGTCTGTTGTCACTGTGCAAATGGACAGATGGACAAGAGAGAGGGGCAGCAAGAGAGAGAGAGAGGGAGAGATTTTGGAGGTGGAGAAGTACAGTGAAGCCCTGTGGCTCGGGCCATTAACAGTCTTGATTTATGC
>VUQK01011224.1:0-18706 GCA_015106715.1 Bujurquina vittata
TCAACTTCCATAGAATATCTTATGAGGAAACATGCATGTCTGTGTTTTTACAGTATGTGTGTGTGTGTGTGTGTGTGTGTGTGTGTGTGTGTGTGTGTGTGTGTGTGTGTGTGTGTGTGTGTGTGTGTGTGCCAAGTGCCAAGCCAAGTGTCTGGCCATGATAAAATGAAGAATCACTTAAGCAGTTTAAGCAGAAAATTAATGAATTGTTCTTCCAGTGCTCTGTGATGGCATGCGTATGACTCCCCCCCTCCCCAAAAAAAAGAAGTCAAATACTGATTGTAGATCTGATATTACTTACTAATATATTAACAGCTGTAACAGGTTTAAAGGTCAAATGTTCAGCCCACACAGTGGAGTAACTGAATGAAACCACAGCTTCAGCTAGGCATTTGTCCCAATTTGAATATCACAATATGAGCATAAAAGAAAAAAACACTTCTTTAAATTTCTTCTCATTCTTCTAAAGCTCTATCAACCTTTCACCTCAATGCTGCTGCTTGTCACAGACATAAATTTAGCAGGAAGTAAAAAATAGAAAGCTGACGTAACTAGACAATAATGTCTGACGTCGTTTAACTGGTTACAACGTTCATCGAGTGCAACGGAAAAAGAGAAAAAGTATTCAGTCATTGATAAACTTAGACACTGATGAACGACTGTACTGAAGCCAAATATCAGCTAACACTCTTGAGGTCTGACACAAACTTAACCAGACAACTGATTTTTCTATCTTGAAAGACCAAAGATTCAGTCTAAAAAAAAGGTTCTGAAATTCCTTATCACAGTTAATAACCCAAATAACGTCCTCACTTTTTATTTGTAATCATACACTCCTCTTTAACTTTTAAAGCCTCATTGTTAAATTACATTTCCTGACTTACCAAACTGCTGAATAGCCCTGTCTGCACTCCAAGGCAGTTCCAGGGTCATGTGAACCCTACGTTTCTGGTTTTTCACTCTCTTGTCTGCCTGAAGGGAAATCCCAGAGCTTGCTGCTTCTGAGATGATGGCCACCAACTACAGGAAACAGATTTTTGTTTATTGGTGGAGAAAGATCATTGAAACCCTGTTCTGAAAGTCTTCAAATCACAAAAACTGATTTTTGTACTGCAACCTGACCTTCTCTCCGTTCATGAAGCGATCCTTCTCCTTGATATTAATATGGTCAATTGTAAGCCCTTGCTCAGCTCGTGACTCATAACGGACGGTGCCATCAGGACGTCGCACCACACGACCCTTACGACCGGTCATCTGAAGAGAAAAAGTAAAAAGTATTAATATAATCAGTACAAATGTCAGGGTGGCTACTAAATAATGTCTGATGCTGCTGGTTAGTTTTTAGGTGACGGGCATACCTCAGAGACTTTATCTGGTCCACCAAACAAATCAATGAGCTCATCCAAGGTGTTGAGAGGTAGTTCGTTTGCCAGTTCTGCTATTTTGTTGAGGAGGTTCTGCTTCATTTCCTCTATTCTGGCTGTAAATACAAAGCAGAGGAGGATATTAACAATATATCCCTTGCTGGTTGGGTCATAAAAATAGCAGGATAGCAGGGTAAAATAGCAGGTTACACTGACAGCTATCAAGTGAAAAGTAAAGAGTAAAGGTACATCTGTTTGACTGACAAACAGACTGACAGACTTCTAGCATATCTTTCTTACTGTCAACACAGGCCGAAGGACAAAAAATAAATAAACAGAACACGTCCATACCTGTCTGGTAGCTTGTCTGGTTCACAAAGATGACATCGTCATTATCTTGCAGTGAGTCTGGTGAAGAGTTGGAGTCTGTGTCTAAGCCATCAGAGTCGCTACTACTGTCATCGGTGATGTTGATCACACCGCTGTTGTCCACACTGTGCTTGGGTACCTTGGGCTGGCGACC
The DNA here is from genome assembly GCA_015106715.1 of Bujurquina vittata. Taxonomy (NCBI): domain Eukaryota; kingdom Metazoa; phylum Chordata; class Actinopteri; order Cichliformes; family Cichlidae; genus Bujurquina; species Bujurquina vittata. The sequence continues at coordinate 1,888 of VUQK01011224.1, forward strand.
TCTGGGTTTTCCTGATTAGTAGTGACAGCATGATATTGGAGTTAACAAAAAAAGCAACACAAAAAAAAACTTTGCATCATCATTCCCAGGGCTTATTAAACGGCAAAAATAGATGTAGAATCCCAAAATATGGGTGTTTCATTGAGAATAAACAGTGCCGTTGCTAGGACAAACACCAAATAGAATATGTAAACACACAAAATGAGTACTTTTACTGTTACAATAACTGCAGAAATGTCAACTGAACACTAGATATATATAATAATTTAAAAAAATACTATTTATTTTTGAACATGCTGTTGTGGTGTATTAAATCTTCATATCCCTTACGTTTTCTCTTGTTGCCTGGTGCCTTTTCCCTCCTCTGCTTCTCTGAAGGGAAATGCTTTGTTACAAGAGATCGGAATACTCCCCTAGAGCAAAGAAGAGGAAAAAAAAGAGACTTTAAATCTGACAGCAAAGCAATCAAGAGAACACAAGGCAGTTGTGGTAGTCAGGGACTCCAAGCATTCCTGATGTGGCCTCATTATTGTTGCCAGGTGTTGACAGGCAGATGAAAATGTCGGGTGCAAACTAATACGTTCAGACTTTAACGCATGTCTGCTGTGACAGCTTTAAGGTCAACCAAGATCAGAGTACTCAGAACTTCCTTTTCTTATTTTTCACAAATGAGACATTGAACAATTAGCAGCTAATAAAAGGTTGCCTTCTTTGACTGAGGATGAATGGAGGAGACACACGACCTGAATACTTATTATTGTATGAATATATGTGGTGAGGACACAATCTCCTCGAAACTGGCTCGTTATCTGGCAGCTTGATGGAGCAAGAAACTGAAACAGAAGAAACCCACAATGATGGTTTTCGGTAATAGCGTCAAAGTTATCACCTGTAGCTGGGCGTTTAGTTTTGAAAGTACTCAGTACTCAGATAAGGGCCAATTTTGTCAATATGTAGCTATCACCACAGAAAAAAAAAACACACACAAAATATTCTCTTCACTCACTCGGCTGCAGAAACAAATCTGTCCAGATGCCCATCATTCTCATCCAAGACTTCTCTGGTGCGCGATTCTCCGGTAGACTGGAGTCCAATAACAATGCACTGCAGTGGGCAGGACACAAATGCACATCAGTAACCCAGCAGTATTACCTAAAGGACTCATTTCTGCTATCATGGTGAAAAATATTACAAAATTCCATGTGAAATTCTGAAACAACTAAAGCAAAATTAAGCCAAGCTGTTCACAGGCAACTGAAAAAACCCTTGTATTTTCAGAACATGCAGAACTGACAAAGCTATGCTTCAAATTAGCACTGTTACATATACAATCTATACACTTTTCGAGGGTGTTGTGCTCACCTTCCCAGCCTCCAGTTCTTTTTGGGCCAGCTCCACCAAAGAGCGGACCTTGGCAGCGATACAGAGATATTTGAAGAAGCGCTGGTGAGACGACCAGAACTGACCCCAGAGAGACTTCCTGCTGACCAGGCCCAGCTCATCAGCTGCCTGCATGAACGTTTTCAATGCCTCGGCCCACTGGAAACAGATTCCAGATGTGAATTATCAGTTTAAAGTTTTGTCATTTTTCTTACACCAAATAAGAACACATAAATATGGCAGACACAGTCACTGAATTTCCTTTTGCGAGACTCACCAGTCTGGCAGCTTTATTATAGACCTCTTTGAAGCCACTGTCCAGAGCAATCTCTTCCACGCGGAAAGACACCCCAGAGAAGCTCAGCTGTCTCGCAATATACATCCCACTCACTTTCATGTCCATAGCCACAATCTCCATGGCCCCAACACCTCTGTACATAAATAAATTATTCAACATAATTTAATCATAGGTCAACAGCCATTCCCACAAGCAGACTATAAAAGGAATGTTTCAGTAATTTGAAGATACAGATCCCCATGAATACTTGAATTTCATCCTACAAACCTCTTCTCAATGGAATGCAGGAAGTCATCAAAGGTTCGGAAGGGTGTGCCCTCACCCCAAATTCCTAGTCGGCTCATATAAATCATGTTCTTTGGCTCAGAGGCACCTGGAACAGACATGACAGAAATCTATGATTTAAAGTCTTCTATTGTGTTTTTTTTCTCCTGTGTGAATGCGTGTGTTTGCGTGTCAGCCTACCTGTGGCACTAGCGTACACCACTCTGGCCTGCTGCAGCTTGTTTTGCAGGTCAAGCACTGCTTTGCCCATCTTTGTAGACGTGGCATTCTTGGCTTTGTGGCATTCATCAAAAATAATCTGTATTGGTGCGTGGTCAAGGACAAACAACACTAACATGCAGTAGCACTTTGCGTAAAACTGGATGTGAGGCTGTTAAAATTAAATCAGAACAGCGCATGGATCAATGTATCAAAGGGCAGTTTCTGCTGGCTGGACAAGACATGTGAGACTGAAAGGATACAACTCCATCAAAGTCTGGTTTGCACCAATCCAAGATCTGTTTAATTCTCGTCCGATGCTGGCCTCCTGCTTGGCTCTCTCCAATCAGTGCAGAGTAAGTTGCAAACAAGACTCCTTCTGAGGTAGCTGTGTCACCGTATTTTATCTGTCATAACAAATTAAACTCTTAAAACATATAATATGCTTTGTTCTGTTTCATATTTTGCCTTGATACACACTTAACAATAGTGGGGGAAAAAACTGTTCTAATTTTCTCAGTTTGCCCCACTAATTTGACGTAAACTCACCTTGTTTAAAGCATGCACAGGAATATTCGGTGCATCTATGTCTTTGAGATCTCTCTCTGCATCAAATTTCAGGTCATTGGATATGCTGAACCTGAGGGCAGGAAAAGAAAAAAATGAGCCCACTTCTACACAAACTAGCTCCTACTGTGCGTGCTCAGTGTGACATGACATATAGATGGACCAAAATCCCAATCAGAAAAATCTATTCTTTTTAATCACAACTGTGATTAGGTATACCCCCCCCAAGTGATTTTTATCTTTTTTTTTCAGTGTAACTGAAGAACACACAAACACAAAGTGTAGTATTTTTTGATGTAAGCAGAAAAAATGGAAAAATGGAAACAAAAGAAGAGCACATTGGGGAAAAGATATTTTTTGCATTTCTTAAATCTAACCACATGGAGAAGGTGATTCTTTCTGTTCTGTAATATTATGCCAGTCCTGTGAAGCTTGTGCATCTGACTTAAGTAAATTCTTTATAATTGCTCTGCCAGAAGCTACACTGTGTTCCAAGGAGATATTTTGTCTTAATATTTGTAGGTGCTGAATCCAAATGAAAGTAGTGTCTGCCCCCAACATAACTTTCTGAACTCCCTTATATAGTTTTGAAATGACTTGGAGCCCACGGTTTATAAACATTTTCCGAGGGCCGATTTCAAAGGCCTTTTGACTTTCTTTCCCAGAACTGTTCGTGTGACTGTGCAACGAAGAAGTTAAAAAAAAAGTCACCATTTAACCCATATAGTTTTTCCATTGTCTGAAAATTGTTAAGCAGTCTATGCAGAGGCCCCCCTATTGGCATGTCCCTTATAACATGCATATATATCACTCTTACCATAGTGCTTTTTTTCTTCCCTTAAGGTAGTTCTCTAGGATGATTCCTGCCACAGTGCGTCCCTTTCCGACCCCTGCCCCATCTCCGATCAGGAAGCCTGCCCTCTGGTTATTCTGAAGGATCACTTCATGTTGCTGCAGGCGCATAGGAAACAAATGTATGAACAAAATGGCTACAAAGTGACAACATTAAAAGTGTGTCATGTATTGTGTGCTGGTGTGTACCTGGCAGGCATATATGATAGCCTCTAGCTGCAGAGCAGACAGCAGGCCACTGTTAATAGTTGACTCGGGGATGGACAGACTGTATGTGATGTCAGGAGGAGGGACACTGGATAGCGTGTTGGTTTCCACCACTATGTCAGGATGAGAAATTCCTATAGTGGCTGAAGACAGGGAAAGAAACATGTTAACCATAAACTGAGTGTCTTGTTGTATTAGTGGGGGGAAAAAAGCAGATGAACTAATGAGTGAATGGATATTGAAATCCATTCATGTGGCCTACATTTTGAAGGTCTGTATTCAGCATAAGTGTCTACATGTCCTAGTTCCTCTGCTTCTTCTTCCTCAGCCTCCTCTTCCTCCTCTGCTGCTGCTGGGGTTGTCTGAGCCTGGAAACACCACAGAGAGTTCAGTATTGTAATCACAATAGCAATCAGTGCATTTTGGAATAAACTGTGGTTTCAGCTTAAGTGAAGACAAAGTAGGAAAGAGACTGAAGTTTAGAGGTAGGTGAACAGTTAGTAAGAAGTTAATGCACACCTGAAGGGGTGATGTTAACCAGAAAATGAGCAAAATATCAAGTGAAAAAAATGCATGAAGCCAAGTAAGAGACCGAATGAGATTTGAAAACAAAAATTACTAGTAAGCAAGCAACTACAGACAAAAGGGTGCGTTACGTGTTTATTATCTGAGAAAGAACAAATGCAGAGAAGCTCTTTTTGAAAGGTGAACATGACAACAAATCTTTTCTTGTCAAAGTACACGGTATCATCTGTTTTCTATGTAATGTACATATGCAGAATGTACAATATGCAGCCATGCTTTTATCATCTGTGGTAATACAGATGGTAAGACTTTCCACATGAAGTTCTCGCTAACTTCAGTGTGATCCCCAGATACATAGCATGTTATGTTTTCAGTGTAAAACAAAGAATTCTGCTGCAGCTGCTGCAAATAAGACCTAAAACATAGTCTATACAGTTCTACATTACTGATGAATAAGCTCAAAGTGTTAGTGCGGCTGAACTTAAACATCAGATTGGAGAGATTGATGTGGCTACCTGGAATCCTCCTAAAGGTGGGGTGCTGATAATAGCCGATATATCCTCCAAACTGGCCAAGCCTTGAAACCTGCTGGTGCCATTCTGCTGTCAACAAAACATAAAATAAAGAAATACAAACTCAAATAAAACATTGTGCCAAAAAAATGATTAAAACAAAGAAAGAAGAACGTAATCCCTCTTTGCATTTGTGTCTATATGCATGGGCATGAGAGCGAGAGGGCACTTCATGGATGCCTCATAAAGCTGCACTAAACAAAATGTAATTTGTTTGACTGGCAGTGAAAAGCCAGCAATGACAAAAACAACAACAACAAAAGGCAGATAAAGGCATGTGTGTCTGGGAAACGTAATGAATGAAATGAGGGCAGAATGAAAAGGAAAAAATAAAAAGGCTTTCAGAAAGCAGGGAAAATAAATGTACTCTGATCATATCAAAAAGATATCCACAGAGCCATCTAATTCGAAGAGAGCTTAACAGGAATGCGAGCATGGCTGGAGGAACAACTCTCGAAAACAAAGTAGCTTTCCTCAGGACACTGATTTAGAGACCATAAAAGTGTGTTCATAGTCCCTTTTTTGTCTACCACGGAGAAAACAGTAAAAAAATGTAATGACCAAAGAGAAATATTTAACAAAAGCAAATTTTCAAATTAAATACTGAAGGCAGAATTGAAAACAGTGTGTTACATGTGGGAAAGTAAAGACTTACTGGCACTGTGATGCCACAGATTTATTTATTTTTTTGTCTAATGGATACAAACATTATTTCTTAAAGACAAGACACAACACTAGTCATTGCAATCAACAGGCCAATTCTAACTCTTATACACAATCTCTGACAAATTAACAACTGGAAAAAACCCTTATTCAATCACAGCTCCAAATGAAGAAAATAGGTAAATACTAATAAAATAACTGAGTGGAAGTATTAAATGCCATGATACTGGTGCATAGCTGACAGTTTACTGTAACAAACTGTAAATTAACAAAAGTAATGCTGGGTACTGCTAGATAGGTAAGTAGCAAAATAGTGTGTCTACAGCTTGGGGAGGCTCCATAGCTGCAAGACAGACAAGATTTTGTGTCCAAGACTAGAGCTGTGTCTGCTGCTTACAAGTTTTATTTTTATTTTTTTCACATAGACTCACAGCTGATATTTTAAGAATGGACATGTGCACAGCCATGACATTAGATCAACATTCTATCATGCTTTTCTAGTCTTCTAAATTCTGCTGTACACTTCAAATATCATTCACCCATTCAAATAGCCCTTTACTCTATACAATTTAAGTGCTTTATCTATCTAACATCCACACCTCCAGCCAATTTAGACTTACCAATTAACCTCACACGGATGTCTTTGGAGTGTGGGAGGAAACTGGAGGCGACAGTGCTAACCACTTCACCACCATGCTGCCAACATGGTCGTGAAGCCGGGAAGCACTAGTGTTTACAGGATACAATGGACAATATAACCCTTAGTTGCTGTTTGTTATTTAATGCCAACTTCCCCTAGTGTTGAGCCTGTAGCACATTATATCTGTAAGAGTTAGAGGTGTGGTAACCAGTTTTTCTGGTAATAACATGTGTGTGAGTGCCTGTTACTGACCTCTAACTGGCTCTGTGCTGGTGTGGTGGTATTAGTGCTGACGTCCCAGATTGTGGGCACTGTGTCCAGGTTGTCTGCGCTGATGAAGGACTGTTCAGCATACTCCGACAGTGAGTCAGTCGGAGAGGGGAACAGAGAGTTTGTGGAGATTTCATCAAGGCAGGGCAGGTCCTGCAGGCAAAGAAAAAGGGACGAGATGTTAAAGGTAAACTCTAAAACAGGACAGAATTTAGGGCAGAGAGTTCAGTGGATCTATAAATAAAGAAACAATATTTATACCCACATCCAGACACAGTCCCTCACCATCAAGCTGTATGCAAAAATAAAGGGAGTGCAACAGCAGCTGAAAGTTGCTTTTAACAGACACAGCACAAATACCAAATGGCAATAATGTGTATACCCATGAAAGAAAAAAAGGTGTAAAATGAGCATGGATGTGAGTGATGTTTGGACAATAAAGGGGCCATACTAAAATCATTCTGGATTTTAGTCAAGTTAGACTCATGTGTAACACAAGTAGCCCAAACAAAATCTAATTACATACAGATGTGTGAGAGAGAGCACGTAAAATAGAACGTGAGGGGAAGGCACAATAAGACTGCTTGTGTGTATGTTTGTCATTTCAGCTATGGCTGCCTTCCAGGCGCCCCTCTATTCATATCGTTTCCAAACCATTAGCATGCCATGTTCCTTAACTAGCCCCTCACAGGCACCCCCAGGTCCCCTGAGACTTGTAAACATGTATTTAGAGAGATAGGAATTAAATGATGGGAGTGGCGGAGCATGACAGACAATGAGAAACTCAACAGAGGAGAAACTGTTTTTGAGAGTGGGAGTATGGATCTCGTTGTGACGTCCATGAATGAGCCTGTGTATAAACACACTCAGGGCCATGTGTGGAGATTCCCACAACCCACTGTTCCAGATACACCCACCAGAGGACCACGAGGCAGCCCTGAATACTTCCCAAAAAGACTTACTTGCTTATTCAGCAATTTGGGAAAGTATAATAATATCACACAGTTGTGAAGATAAATTAGGAATTATTTTGGACTATGAATCATGCAAAGCTACTCTAGTGAAGTCCAAAATAAAAATATGGTGTTGGAAACCAGCAAAGTTCCCTTTAAAATGTGCTTTTAAAAGAGCAAGGAGCCTCTCCCGCTTCCATTTTTCTGCTACATTCAGATAGTAAATAAAGGATTCCTACTTAGTATACAGGCACATGACTTGGGCATGTCACAATCAGCAAGTATACTTATTTCTCAAAATGTTGAGCTTATTCTTTAAGATCTACAACCCCTTACCCCCCACATCTGTTCAGCTAACATTATTGTAAAGCCACAAGTGGTCTTTGTTAAAAGTAAGTGTGCTATAAGAAGTGAAGATGGCTTTTGTTTACAGAACTAAGGTTAAAAAACAAACAAACAAAAAAAAAACAGAGTCCATACTCAGAGAGTATCATTGGCTAAGATGCTGACTCAGTTTTAACAATCTGCTGCTACTGATTAATATCAAGAAGGTGCAACAACTTCTGTCATGGCTGTCTGTTAGCCATTACTCACAGTTCAACTGAAAATGTTTCACAAGCATGAGAGGACTAGATGTAAAGCTCAAAGTGTTAACATGACGACATCATGTAGGAATGGTGAACAGCGATGACTATAAACAGCAAACAGAGAAAAACTGTCTCAACCCCACGTGCTTACTTATACAAGTGTATAAGTAACATTAGAGAGACCAAGCAACTTATTGACTTGTTATGTGGATGTTTGTGTATTTTAAAGCACACTGAGCTTATCGGTGTTTACTGCTCACTTTATGCTCTACAGCTCTCTCCCTATTCCTTTCTCTTTCCTTTTCTCTTCATGTTTGTCTATGTGTGTGTGCTTCCTGAGGGCAAGATCAGGCATGAGCTCTGCAAGCGGACTCTCCAAAGTTCTTCTAGCCTGCAGACAGCTGACTGGAACAACTGGCTTTTGTATGGAGACAGAGGGGAAGATAGAGTGGGTATCCTAAAAAAATACTACCACTCCCAAACACATAACTTAGTCATTTTCTATCACCTATCCTTTTTCTATTCTGTTTCTTTATTCTGTCAACTATGCTCCCTCCTACCTCATGCTATTCTGTGTTCTCATTCCTTTTCCTGCTCCCTGAATTCTCTGGCCTTTTGACTTGGGACAGATGAACAAACAACAAAGCTTGGAAAAGGGACACAGTGTCACCAGAGGCATCATTCCACTGAAGCATAATTGTGGAAGCACATGGATAAGCACAGACACATGTATTTAACCAAAAAATAGTATTGCCTGTTTTTTCTTGCAACAGACTTAACCACAAATAGTACAAAAATGAATCTGGATACAAATATAGATCTGATAAACAAGCAAAAGCAAAAATCAACTTACCAAGATTTGATATAAAAACAAATCATAAAACAAAATTACACCTACAACTGTCATATAACCTTTACTCATAAAGCTTGTTAGGTTTATGAAACTCTTAAAATCTAAATGGTTCTTAATTTGCAGCATCACAATGAATTTAACCAAACTAAACTAATTTAATTTATTCTACAAAAATGTGATTTGTATGCCTGCCATTCATTGTTTACTGCTACATTATTTTGAGACTTCGTGGTTTTCAGGCTCTTGTAAAACCATGTAACATCATGTGCTGAGCTAATACAGTGTCGTTATTAAGACAACCAAACTGATACAGAGGAATCACAGAAAACTGCAGCAGTCTGGTGGGTGCTAACCCAGACATGTCCAACCTCAGAACCATGCTAATCGAGTTGTTAAGCAGAGCGTAACAGAGGCAGTAGTGTTTGTCCCCCGGCAGGCCTGTACCCAGGGCTACTCCATCTACTGCTCCTAAGAACGGGCCCTGCCAAGCAGAGATATGGCTTGAATTCCAACTGCTCTGATGGTAATCTGGCTTCTTCCACAGCTCACAGCCTTACAATCATAAAATTACTAATCGTGCCTCACACTCTCTCGTTCTTTCTCTCTTGCACTCTGTATCTGCTGTGCAATAAAGCAAATATATGTGTGTGTGTGTGTGTTTTTCTGTGGGAAAATGAAAATGTTTATTGTATTTCCTTGGAAAAGGTTAAAAAAAAAAGCAGTGTGTCTGTACAAAAGCGAAACATGTTGAAAGTCCATGCACATGCTTTTTCACATCACTTGTCCACCATCCTGTTTTTTTGCCTTTCACGCGTTCCTCTTTCACTTCAGCATCTCCTCTGCTGTGAATTGTGAAGCCAGTATTATATCCTCCCTTTAAAGTAAAGTTGAAACCACCAACAAATATAGGAATCCATTTCGCCGTACGTCTGCAACAATGACCCACAATTACCTAACTGTGAGAATCTCTGTGTAGAAGCTACCAGCACACATGAACATACAACCATCATGTATCTGGAAAGCCTTATATTGTATTTAAGTGTCTGGATAATAACAGTTATCTGCCTGTTGATGATTAATGTAGGCACATGGCAGTAAAAAACACCCCCAGCAAGCCTTTCCAGCACAGACAAGATGCCTGCAGAGCAGTAGAGGTTGGTGGTTGTGGTTGAAGATGGTGGCTCTAAGAATCAGAACTGGAAAAATAAATTCTAAACATAAACCGCCCACAAACAGCTTAGCTTCATTATTCACTTAATCTGTTAAGATTAATGCATTTATAGCATGATGAGTAACAAACAGTTTCACACAAACTCCTCTCCTTAAAAAAATGCTGGTGACTCCATAATCACAAGAGGTGAGAACAAAATTAAGGCTAGAACAAATAATTGCCAAAATTTTACAGTAAGCAGAAGCATTTATCTGTACTACTCACACTGCACAGCCATGAGAGAAGTAAGGAGCAGCCATTTCTAATATAATGACCAATCTGACAATGATTAGTCGGTCTATGTTGCTCTTTCTTTTAAATGAAAAAGCTCTTCTCAAACACGTCATCAAATGAATATTTTAAAGAATGCTGCCAGGATTTCCTGACAGTCTCCAATCATGACATCTCAAACCAGTTTAACACCAGTTGTCAGTTTTTTGTTTGCTAACAGACCACATTTTTTCCTGCTCAGTTTGGAATGGTCAGATCCTCTGTATTGTTGTTTTCAATACTAAGTCTAATATTATCCAAGGACAGCCACATGCCTCCTGTAACACACGGGGTCAGCTGTCACTTTTCACTGATATTTTCTTTGACATGTCAGAAATGCTGACAACAGTTGATATGCCGACAATAGTGCAACAACAGGGACAAGGATTCTTATGGATTTCCCTCTTGTAAAAATATGTATAAAATAAATGAATCTATCTGCATTTAGCATTTATCTAATACAGATTTACCCTGCTACCAAAAAGCCACATTTAGATAGGTGCTACTGTATACAGTCCTAGACCACGTCCTGTCAAACTCAATAACCTCTCAATACAAGGCCACACTGAGGCCTCAGCCAGGCCAGGCCGAGGGCTTTCCCCTCCTACACACTGCCAGCTTGGCTAAATTTTCCAAGGCCAGGAAACAAATCACCCTGGCCTCCCACTTACCCTACACACCCACACATGCACACAAACTCACATCTACACCTCAAATAACCTCATGATCACAACTTACATTTCTATCATCTCTGCCTTTTTTTTTCTCTCCCAGGCTTTAAATGTCCGTCCCCCTTGTTTCCCATTCCTGGTCATTTTTTCTGTCCACCCCTTTATCTTCTCTTCCCATGTTTAGTTTTGTATTCCCACAAAAACTCTGCAGCTTCAAGATTACCTATGTAATATATAGATATATGACAGATTATTAATATGCATGTAGCTCAACAACATTCTCTGATTCAAGCACTCCTGTGTAAATATCTTGAAGAAAGCTTTAAAATCATGAAAATTTTGATGTAACAATATTGTAACATGCAGCATGAAAGTAGCAGCAGTAGCTGAGGTGTGAGAGCCACACCGCACTCAACAGACTGGTGGTTGTAAAGCTAATAAATGCCAAAGTTCTTCGTAATGTCAGTAGTGTAAAATGACTGTGTAACCCAGCATGACACTGTCAACAAACAAACTAGGTGTATTGAAATCTTATCTGTCTGATTCTGTGGTGTATTTCTGCAGATGGGGTGGTGGGATAGTTTTAAAATCATCCACAGCAGCCCTACGGTCAGCTGACTGAAACAACCTGAGGTTGATCTCACTGAGGTCAGCTGTTGACCATGCAGTCAAAAGAACCTGATTGATGATGTTTATGTGGGATAGCAGTTCACTGACCAGAGGTGTCAAAGTGTGGGTATGTGTCATGTACAAGGTGAGAAGAATATTATTTGAATTAAATGTCACATACATTTCACATGTTCACATGTTTCATACAGATGCAGCCTTCCTTTCTTCTTAAGAAGAAAAACTTTGCCTAATTTCAGGCTTTTCTATGAAAATTATTTTAGGCTCTTAAACCAAAAATATCTTGTCTTCTATAGTATTATCTTACCTTACAGCTAGTGTAGAGTATTGCCCTATAACACATTCACATCTTTCCAGACAAGATTTAATAATTTCTTAAAGTAGTTTTTATTTTGAATGTGACTATACCTCAGTTGCAAGTGTTTTGTGGTATGCTGTGTTGAAATTTCTGCATAACAGAGACAGATGCAAACCTTTTAGGATGTGGGTCTGGGGCCAGTAACTGAAACGACACTACTGGTGTCTCTCTTTCTCAATGGATTATGCTATGCCAAACTGTCTGCATGTCAGGCTGCCCTGACATATCTGCTGGGCTCTGACTTTTATAGCACAGCTATACGCTTTTCTTTACCTTTGGCCTCATATAATTTGAAGTTTATACTGACCTTTTTTTTTTTTTGGAAAAACTATCTCTTTAATTAAACTGATGTTGAGAAAAGACTTCTTTGATTTCAGTATTAAATGAATCTGAAATGTAACAGTTAAGCACAAGTGTTTTGTCAACAGAAGGTTCTGTCTGACATTCAGACATAAATCATCTTAACCAGGAACAGAGCTTTGATCAAGAAGCCAATTTGTCAAAAAGCCACCAAAAAGCCACTGAATTTCAGTATACTTGGAAAGTTTTACATCTGTTCTAGTCTATAAGAGCCTTTATTCATACAACTTTCCAACCAAAGGAAATATACTCACAACACTTTTAAATGTCAGGCACTGTCAATAAAAAACACACAAGTTCAGCAGCTTCACAGCTCACAAAGAGCTCTGCTCTTGATCATCTCTAAGAGCAAACCTAACCCTGACCTTATTATTTCATTAATCAGTGCTAATAACGGAAATCTAACCGAGGCTGACTCTCTTTAACTGAACTACAAGAACAGATTCTATTTTGAGGTGACAGTCTGATTAAATCGGTTGTTTCCATTGTATATTCATTTTTCTAGGTTTACAGTTCAGAGCTATTTCCTTGTTTAGCTCACATACAGTCTGGTCTAACCTATGCTAATCAAAGTGACATACTCAGTCCAACTACCTCCTGTCAGGCACACCTTCATGTAATGCCAAGTCTGACTTAAGGAAGCCAGTTTGCTGCTTACAAGCCTCCTGGAATTTTCCAGTGTTTTCATGTGTTTTGGAAAATAAAAGGATGTCGTGTCAAGTGTCCCAACTCACAGTCGAATGATGAAGCTGGACAGTTCTTCAAGTTGTGTCTGCAGAGGAGCCTAAAGCTTACATGGAGCTGGCTAATAGAAACTATGAAACTAGATACTACACAGAATAATGTCAGCAAAATTTGTTGATCTAAAATTATACACACACGCACACACGCAATGATAAAATCAAGCAAAGCCAAAGTAGTGAAAAGTTAAGAATGAAAAGCGATAAGAACCAGAGAAAGCAGCAAGCAGTTTGAGGGGCTGTACAAAGAGGAAGCCACCCCCAGACGGGATGAGCTGACATTCACAGATGTGTGTCTAGAGAGTTTAAATATACAAAAGAAAACAAAGGAGTAGAAAAAAAGAGTGAGAAAGTGGGAAAATAACCGACATATAGTGACATGCTGCTATTTTAGGTTCAAAAATACAAAGAATGGATCCTTTCACAAATAGTACCATTAATAGCTTTTGTATGCCATTGACCCTATGTAAAGTAAGTCAAAAAAAAATCAATACTATTTATAGCACCTGCTCTCCTCAGAACATGTGCAGTTTTGCTAGATAATTTGCAAATGAATTGCTTCAAGCATTTTGGAGAGCTTGCCACAGTTCCTCTGTGGATTTAAGCTGTCTAAGAGTCCACTGTCTCTTCATCTAAGACTGACTCCACAATGTTGAGATCAGGGTTCTGTGGGGGACAAAGTATGCTGCAGGGACTCCTCATTATTCAGGTCACTGAAGACAGATCTTCATGATTGTGGCTGCATGATTGGGCTCACTGTCATGCCACAGCATGAATATGGGACCAGCGAGTTGCATCGTTGATTGTAAGACTCCATAGATAAAAATTGAAACTTCTGTGTGGTTCTACAATTCGAAGTGAACATGTGAAATGTATGTGACATTTAATTCAAATAACATTCCTCTCACCTTGTACATGACACATACCCACACTTTGACACCTCTGGTCAGTGAACTGCTATCCCACTCTGATCTGAGAGTCAGATTTGAGTGGGATCTGAGAAATCAGTACAGATTGTCATTTTATTGCCGCTAAAGGAACACCTGCAACACCTAAAAGAATGACCTTAAAATAATTTGCTAGAAAACAATGTCCTAATTTTTTTTCACAGGAGAGAGAATGTAATCTGGTGAGGTACAATGAAACAATCTGCTTCCTACATAAACCCAAAACAGTTTAAAATTTTTTAGTGCTGTTCATATGCCTTGATTTATGTAAAGCAAACTGACCCAACCTCAAGACCTAAAACAGCTCTAAAGACATTTCTTGAGCAGGCACAACGAGGATCTCAGCCGTCACCTACCCACTTCTGATTTCTGATTAAGCACCACGACACCCCCCGATCTAATACAACAACCTGGAAATAAAACCTAAACTACACTCATAATAAGCAGTGATCCACTAGGGGATTTGTATAAAAAGCCAACATAGTTTCAACAGCCTTCTTGAATGAAACAAATGATCATGAAGTAGCAATACATGTTTATTATTCTATTGTTTCCTTTCTATAAAAAAAAATAATGCTTCATTTTAGGGATGCAGTTTTAGGACTATAAAACAATGCGGTGTGATAGGTTTTCTCATTTTAACATTACTACACTCGTGCTCCTTCAGCAGCTCTCTTCCTTTCCGTCTGCTGTCAGAGTTTTTGAATCTTGCATCCTGCTTCATAGTCGAAATGCTTTTAATAGCCAGAAATAATTAGCTTTAATGTCCCCTGGTTAATTTGTCTGTACCTCAAATATTCTGTGATTATAACTGGACTGAATGCAATTCTGCTTTCAGTGCAATGAACTTTACGGATTGCTAGATACTGGTAAAAGACAGAATGCGTGTTAAGCAAGGCACCAACCTCTAATTTCTCTTTGCAGCATAAGAAACCTGCATATCTTGCACCCAACCTTTGTCATCTTTTATCAGTGACCCAGCACCCTCCCCCCAAAGCGCTCACTTAATCTCAACCATCATTGTTTATTCACTTCCCGTAAAGTACACGCCTGGGGTCACACTTGAGGTTTAACGAAATACCAGGAAACTAACAACGTGCCCACCGAGAGGCTTCCCTGCTGCACACATCACCTTAAATGACAGGTTCACAGTCTTGTCTTGAAACAGTAATCAGTACCTTAAATAAGAAACAAGCACAAGAAAAACCTACTGTCTGCTGTAGTCTTAGTTTAGCTGTGAATAACTTTTTCCTTCAGATTTCTGTACAGGTGGACATAATGTAGGAACGCATCTCTAAACTGTTTTTTAGCAGGGTTGATTATATTAACCAAATATGTCCTGATTTTCAACTGACTACTTTGTTAAGAAATTTATAAAATAATGTGTCTCCAAGATTTTGTTGTTCACTGATATTCATGCATGACTTTTTTTTTATTTAAAAATATTTTTAAAGTATGTTTAATTCCTTGAAACTTGTGTCAGGGCCCTTACTCAATTTTTGGCGAGCGAAGAAATGCTGACATGGGGAGATGAGCCAATCGACTAAACAGAAATTTACTGGTAATGGGCTCAGCAAACCCTGTTCCAATCAAGTCATTAGACTGATATCTGCCACAATTTCACCAACACTGTGCAGTTTATGAATCATAATTCCAAAAACAATGATTTACAGTGACGCACAACAATGGCCATATTTAACAGTCACCCAGAAAACCAGCAAGAGTGCCATTTAGCCTGACAAGATATCAGGTTATAGCACTTACTGGAAGACAGCATGGAGCGTGGCACATAATAATTTGTCAGCATTCCTGGCTAGTTGCAGCGATTGGCTGGCTGACACACTGGTCTACCAACAGAAGAAGAAATTCACTGACTTGCAAACTGACAGGTCAACTTTCATTGAAGAGCTCAAAAATCAGACTGTGAAATAAGGAAATAATTATCCTAAAGATATAATGAACAAAAATGAGGTGCCCCCCCCATTGGTATTAAATACATTCATCCTCTACACCAAAGCTGAATGGCAATTTCAGCCTTTGTGTAGAGCATAATCTAAGACGTCTCAGCCTTGTTAAGAAATCCAGCCTTTGTAAGTGTTACCACAAACTAATCTAATAACTTTTCAAATACACTTAAATACAGCTGGAGTCTGTCACCTGTCACAAATGTCTCAAAACAACTACAGGAAGATACAACAGATCAATCCTAAAGAAGGCCAAGCTCAGGTAGAAAATACAAAAATACAATAAAAGAAAACATCGGCCTGCCTCCTTCAGCATTGTAATCAAAAGAAAGAATTTGCAAAATTAATTTAAGGAAAATACAACAATAGGTGAGTAATGAACCCTTATCAAGTTCCTTGACAGGAACAATAAAATCTGTTCACAAGGTGGATCTATTCATAGAATTCAAGAGCTGACCGTGACATAAAAAAATAAAAACACCAAGTACTTAAATCAGTAGACTTCATTCAGCTTAAAATACATGGCAACAAGATGCAAACAGTACCTTAGGAAGCGGTCTTCCCAGCTGAGCATAGAATTTAGTCCAGAACTGCATGAGAGACATGGATCCAACAGCTGCAGTATGGGGGGGTAAAACACACACACACACATATGCTCCTGCTTCACCTTGAATCCCTGAATTGGACAGCCTCTTCCATGTGTTGGTCAAAGTGTTGGTAATCACTTTACAGCTGGTGCGCTCCCACCCAGCACAGGACTCTTACTAGCCCCTTCACAGTTCCTCTATGGTTCAAAGCACACATCTGCCTCTACTACAGATC
>VUQK01011224.1:34805-46941 GCA_015106715.1 Bujurquina vittata
CAAAAGGCCAGAAGGTAATGTGCCAATTGAGAGACACATATCTAAATGAGTCTCACGTTAACGTGAGCCACTGCATCCATATTTTTTAGATCCGAAAGCTCTGTATTAATAAAATAAATATTTGCCTCAAATTTACTCAAAAAATAGCAAAGCATTTACATTTCAGCCAAAGCATCATTACATACTTATCTACTTATATTCAACCAATTCTTAACATAAATATATAATTTAATTTTTGCTCTTTATATATATTGCTGTAGCATACACAACTGTAAAGGGTATATGTATAATAAAAACATATAGACTGACTTATATCCCACATTAGAATCAATCTATATTCCTTTTAATGATTTGAAATGATTGTATTTCCAAGTCTGTATCTTATTAAGAAGATTTACATTATAAAAGGAAAGTGTGTGCTCTGTTGATGTAGCTGTCTCAGGGAACAAGTCATTGATCAAATATACCTACATTAGAATAACTTTCAAGATACAGACAAATACAATATAAGGGAAAATGTGTAATAATTCAGGGCCCTAGGCTGCAAGAGCATTTTGTTAGCTCATGTGTGAAACTCCTATTTGTTATTGCCCAGTTTCCATAGTTTACATACCCTGACCTAAAGGGAACTGCCTGTTTTGTGTACTGAACATTAGGGGTGTAACAGCACATGAAATTCAGGGTTTGGTCTGAAGTGGTTTCAGAGCGAACCACCGTCCAGTGTGTTTTTCATACTGCAAAGAAAATGACTTTAGCTTAATTTTCTTAAAAAATATGTCTAACTGGCCATATTTCTTTTGCTTACAATTAAGACACTCAAATGCTGCATACTGTGTATTTGGAAGACTGCTATTAACTCTCAAATACATATTCTTTTTAAATATTTCATTAAAAAGAATAAAATATATTTATAACTCAGTAGAGCGCATACCTCCCCCACCCCCAATTTTATATGTGCCAATACTACGTTGCAAATAGATACTACCCAATGCTGTCATACTCTATCATAAATTATTCAATCACAAAGACTAGAAATTCATTTTATAGGTTTTTAAAAACCATAAAATATGATTTTGTGTAAGGTTTGTAATTCACTTTGCATTATTGGGAGTATTTTCATCTAAAATAGAAAAAGACACTTTTATAAACAGTAATTGTTTATACCTGAGTACTAAACTTTATCACAATAGATGAAAAATTCACTGAGACATGAACTTTAATATTTATACTTCAACAATGATAAGAGATAGGAATTTTTTTAATTAGAAATTTTTGGTGACCTTGAAAGTGAAATCATATAGTCTAAGGAATATTTTCAAAAAGTTTTATTAATTTTAGTTCAAAACATTTTGAGTTATATTGCAAACAGACAGACAAACGGGGGTGAAAACATGACCTCCCTGTCCATGTATCAGTGGGTGAGGTAATTAAGTCAGATAAACCATTAAAACTAGAAGGACAACTGGGTAGACTTTTTTTTAAAGTCTTCTGACAGTAATTGTCAGGCTTGCAGGGGACACCAAAGTACATTTTATACCAAACACTGCATTCTGAACAGCTAAAGACAAATGCATGTGCTAAAATACTCCTGAATATAATTTTGAATATGGCATCTGTTATGGAACATTCTTTGAAGACATTTTAAAATATGCTTGCAAGTTTGCAACTTACTGATTTCCAGATTGCATAGGGCAGTGTACGCCATATCCACCCTGCTGAGTAGAGAGGGATCCCCAGGTACCAGAGGTGGCAAATATTGAACTCTAAAAAGCAAGAAGAAAATCTGTTATGCTAAAAAAAACAAAAAAAACAAAACAAAAAACAACAAAACACTGATCACTTCAAGTAACAGTACAACTTTCTCACATGGAAAAAAAACTCCTATTGTTCTAAATTAAATATAAATTAATACTATTAACAGCAATGCACTTTGCTATGTGCTATGCTGCAAAAAAGTCTGAATACTAAGTTCAGATAAACCCCATCTTAGTCCATCAAGAGGTGGATACTGCAACTGATGACAGAATATCTGAGAATTATTTCATTATGTTTCAGTGAAGTTGTGTAATCCCTTGTGTGATGAATTCAACCAAATTTACAACAACACTCATTCACCATTAGTGTAATCTAGAGAGGTGGAGAGTTTCAGTTTTACATATGGTGTTTTTTAGAAATTCTCAGGAACACCAGTGGAAATGGGCGGAACATTGTTTTATCACTGTTCAAAATAACAATTTACTGCTGTGTACTCAACGCGCCACTAAAATAGATGTGATTGTTTGACTATGTATTTAAGCAGAATCTTTCTCCAAGGGCATTTTCAGCAATAGCCACCAATTTCCAAAGGTTGAGTCAATACAATAAACTGCCCACATGTACTTTTATTTATTTAACTTTTTGAAAAATATTGCAGAAGTGATATATATAAAAAGCAAAAACTGTGGCGGTTATGCAAATAGGTCTATGTATTAAAAACAAATAAAATCCATAAACACACCTCCATGTTAGAGGGGGTTACAGAGAACAAGCTGCTGTCCAACTGAGGGCCTTCTGGATGCAGGTAGCTCTCCCCGTCCATGGCCAGCGCTGAGGTGAGGATGGGCATCAGACCACGGCTTCGCTCATGATCACCAGCTGACTTAAACTATGGACTTTCCGACCACCACCTACGTGCTGGCTGTGTGTGAAATAGCACTTTTAGCAAGGGCGACTACTGTCCATGACCTGAAAAAGAGAGTGTGGATGGATGAGACGTAAAGGAAATGGAAAGATGGACAGAGACATGAGAAAACCTGTAGAGAGGTTTTATTATAAACACGTTAATCAATAAAATCAAGGAAAGCAGTTAAAGTTTAAATAAGCTATGAAAATCAGCAAAACATGTACACTTGTTTATTTGAAGTCAGATTCTGTAAGAAAAAAAAGCTAAAAAGTCTCAAACTAAATCATTTGGTCCATGTGCAATTGCTTAACTGAAGGATGCACAATGAAAGAGCTCTCACATTGGCCTAAAACGGAAAGCCCATTTGATATAAACTGATAGTCATATGTTTTGTGTTGTTGTTTTTTTTTTTTTAAATTTACCACCATGCATACGACCAAGTCATACAGAAGATGTTTTAGAAAGAGTACTAAGTCTGGCACAGACATACAAACAGAGTCCAATTCATAAGAAAACATAGAAATTCAAACATATGCCATAAAACAATAACAGTATTTAAATGTACTTGATAAAATTGTAATATAAGGATACATTAAAATGCAATTGGTTTTTCATTTTCAGACTGCTACATTTGTCACCACACAAACTGAATTCAAATCTTATTCATAATGCAGAGTCTGAGCTGATATTAATTGATTGACAGCCCTCATTAGCTGACTGTCATTCAACATCACTGAAGATTCCACATTCATTAGAGAACCAATTAAAATCACGGGCTGAGGTCCACAGCAGTGAGCACCGTGCTGTATAACGCTATAATGAAAACTCATAAGGAAACAAGCTAAATAATAACTTTACATATTCAAAAGCAAATGATAATAAAGCATTTAAAACAAGCAGGGTTTGGTGCTTCCTAAAGAAATTTTAGCCAGTGAAAATAAAAAGGAAAATCAAGGGCACAAGGGGTAAATTATTTTAAATAATTTTTATCAGACTCACTGGGGTTTGCAGACCAGTGCTTACACATACAGTCACCTCCATAGCCAAATTTTCCACAAAGTAAAAACACTGATAGTGTGTACTCACAAAACCTTTCATGTCACAAGTCTCCATTTATGTGTATTTTACAGCTCAAATGGTACATGTGTCCAGCATAATGACAGGTTTGTCTGTCTGGATGCAGGTAGTGCGCCTCCTGAAACGCCATTAAGCCTTTGCCTTAATACCGTATACTTGTTTTGAAAAGGCAAGGGAAAGGGAAATACTGAAAGGCAAAACACAAGAACTACTGCAAAACACATGCAGCACAATAATTGCTTTAGCTCAATTATCTAAATGATTTCATATCTAGTATAATATATGTAATTTTAGAGAACAGATTTCCTCTTCTTTCATATGGGAACAAACCCATGAACTGCAATTTCCAACTAAATCATACAAACAATAAATAAAACTAAACCCTATTTAAAATCCAAAAGCCTAACAATGTCCCACTAATCTTGCCAGTTGGAATCCAATGTTTTAGCACTTTACAATGCATGGCTGTGTAACATTAGAAACACTCACTTGGCCCAAACTGTTACCCTCCTTCCCCTTGTCCTTCCTTCATTCCCAGTTCTCTCCCAATCTGGAGCACAGGCCAGACACGTTCACTGGGGACAAAGCTGAGGTAATAAATCCTAATAGAGTTCATGAGGGTCTAAATAAGGAGGACTTTGTGTGTCTGAGTGTGTGGATGTCAGTGTGTGTGTCAGAGACAGAGGCCCGGCCCAACATATTCACCACTAGCAGAGCCAATACATACAAGGGCAGGCCATTTTCCACCTTGGGCTGCCTGTGCGATACTGCCTAAAGGTGAAAAAAAATTAGGGAAAGCCCAATGCAAAGAACCAAGTGGCAAATTTCCTAGGCGGGAAGCAAAAGGAAATTAGATATTTGAGTACATGTGGCCAGATTTCACCCTATAAAGTCCAGATCAAAGCAGGGAGACAAAAGCAAGGCAGGAGAGTCGAGGACTATGAGGCTTGTGAGGGCATGTTGGTACTCAGTGTATGTACTCAGTGTAGCAATCTAAGAATACTGCAGGTTTAGATGTACTGAAAGTGCTTACTTGACCATTTATGCTCTCTTTGTTGCATCCTTTGCAAATGGTGATGCACACCAAAAGTGTCATCACACCTGCCAGCTTTGGTTTTGTTTCTACTCTCAATTTTACTAACAATTAGTCATCCTTAACTCAGGTCAATTGAGTAACTGAGCAAAACTCCTGAGTTAGGGATGCCTTAATATGACATCCCAACATTATAGCTCCATATGGTTATTGATGTTTAAAACAAATATTTGGCCAACAGCTAATGCTGACATTTTTATTTATTTTATTTTTGCTGTTATTTATTCCCAATCATTAATTGCTGATAGTATGCCATCAGTTAACATGGCCGATACCAATGTACATACGGGCCTTATGCAGGATTTATGGCACTACATTAGTGTCCATTTGTATCGCATTTTGGCAAGCAGAGAAAGGGACTGTGGCAATTTGACCAACGCAGATGATACAGAGACATTTAAGTGTATAGAGTCCTCAAAAAAGTCAAAGGGATAGATTCCAAGGGTGAATGCGCTATGCATAGGTCCAATGCTGATTGGATGTAAAGGTGTCCTAAACATTAACAGGATGACAACAGCAACTCAACAAAGTAAAAAAAAAAAAGAAAAGGCACATATGAGGAGAAGCAGGAACAAAGGCTGCAGCAGATAGTTTTCATTGCTTTTAAGACAATTTCACTCCACTAGAAAGATGCTCCTTGTAAAATATCCATCTTCTCTGCAACAGGGATTATTAAAGACCTAACAGCACAAACTTAAATACCCCATGAAAGGCAGAGTATGTGATTGCCTACTAACATCATAGTGTTGCGTATTTCCAAGATGATGCACTGATTTGAGTCAAAATTTGTGATAGCTAAAGCCACTCAGTCTTTCTGATTAGCCTTAGCAGACAGGCACTGTGTCATTCCATCACCTTCTTTATCTTCAAACCCCAACCTAGTGACACTATTGCATTTTGTCATTGATTTAAAGAGACAGAATTGTTTCCCATAATGCCCCATTTCTCATTCCCCCTACCACCAAAACCCACGTCACCCACCAGTATCATGCCAGTTACTGTGTCTTAGCAACAGGAAAAAGTCCCCCCACCCCCAAGAGCCTCTGAAGATAATCGATACTGATCATTGTAACCGTGGTCCCAGATCTGCCCTTCCTGTAAGGTCTCTCATTACCGGAAAACAGCAAATCCCCCTACTACTCCTAACTCCTGCAGAGAGGAAGAGGGAGGTGATGAAGAGGGCTATCTGTAGAAGGAAGAGGGGCTGGCAGTATGTGAGAAGAAAACAAAAAAATCAAATGAAATCCATGGGACACAAACTTTTAATTCAACATACATGTCTTGCTAGGTAAAACCCTACACAGTTTTTTAAAGGTACGGGATGCTAAAAAAAAGTTAATGTCCTATAAAAAGGATAAGAGAGCAAGTGAAAGCATGTACTCTACAAAGTAATCTCTTAAATCGTTTAATTAAGTCAAAGGTTACTGCTGTTTTTTGTGTAGCCCTTTCCCATGTGAGTCTCCCAGTCCATGTCTCTCTCCCCTGGATAAGCTGATGCAAAAGCTCACTGCAAACAAATTAGGCCATTTCAGCTGCAGTGTGTATAAAATCCTTAAAAACTGAAACAAATCCACACAGTATTAACTGTCTACAAACTAAAACAGCAATAGTATTTTTTTTATTATCATTTTAGCTTCCAATAATTATAAAAGCAAAATATATATGATTATTGTGCTGCAATTTAAAAAAATATTTTCCACTTATGTTATGAATGTTAATTACTGCCTTTTCTTTACAGTGGTTGCTGGCAATTCCCTAAAAGTTTGAACTCGCTCACTGTTTAGTGCTTCAGCCAAGATGATGGAAAAAGAGCCTTTGATCAACAAGATATAGTAAAAGGAAGTAAAAGTCATAACAACATTTCCAAAGGAGAACCTGCAGGGGCTCTCTGTTGGTTTTTTTTTGTGGCTTTTGTGAAGCTCTCCTGAGACTTGTGATCCTGCCTGCCCAGTGGAAAAGTTCAGTAAAAGCATGATATTTTTTTTTAAGTTGACAAGTAGTCACGTTAAATAATCATGATCACAGATTTGACAAAAAAAAATTATATATATATATAATAGTTGTGATTTTTTTGCCATATTCAAACACCTCTTCTGCAAATGTGGACATGTAGTGATTTGTGATTTTAGAAACAATACTTGATGTGATGTGCTTAGTTACAGCACCCACTCTTTGTTTTCAAGTACAATAAATGAAAGGCAAAAGGCAGTCTGGGGTATACTGAACTAGCTGATTGAGTGCTGGTGGCCCTGTGGCACATGGAGATCATCCAGGGAAGTGTGACTTCCTTAAGCTGCTAAATCACGATTAACACTCACGAGGAGAACCACCACCCTGCCTGGCGCATGTTTGCCACCTCACTCGCAAATGGAAACTCAAATGTGGAGTGTTGATATGTACAATCAAAATTTCACAAAGAGATTTTTTTGCTTTACACATAAACAATATTATCTGCCTTACATGAAGCTACTTTTTAGGCATTCTTGTAATATATTTATATATGTATTGGAAATGTATACATGTTTTCCACTAAAAGAAAATATATTATATCCCATATTATCTAGTTACTTTCCAGTCTTATAGCATTAATGTGTATCCCTTTACTTGCAAGCTTCTTTTCTATAGGACAGTATACATTCTTTTTGAAGGTATTCAGAAAACTCAGAGGTTTAGTAATGTTTCCTTCATTAACCACATTTTCATAACCAGCTCACTGTGGTCCACAAGGTGTCAAAACATCATCAACTAATACACACACACGCACACGCACACACACACACAAAACCTCTGAGGTCACTTTAGTACCACTGTGGACAAGTCTAACAAGTGGTAATGCCAGGAAAAAGGAATTTCCCAATGTTGCCACGGCCATAATATGAGACAACAGGCACCTTTGCAGATACTTTTGAAAGTCCCCTACTTTTCCTATATAGTATCACATCAGTTGTCATGTAGTGTCCCTGTAATTCTTTGGAACTTATGGGGGCACCACATAGTCCCTAGGACACAGGAACACCAAGTTTCTTTGGGGTTTTAGCATGTCTGTAGTCATTTTGCATCTCTTTGTGGCTATTTTATGTTTCTTTGCTGTAACACTTCATAGGTGAAGCCCAGAGAATTATGTGGCTAAATGGAAGGCCTGTAAAACAATTGATTCACATTTAATGCACTTGTAGGTACTGTATAATAATTGTAGACAGCCCTATGTTGGCATCTGTCACTCTCTACGGTTGTAATATTGCTCTTTCTTTGCTACTAACAAACTGGATAACAACAAACATTCAATTCAATGCACAACACTTACTCATGACCAACCCGAGTCTATCAGCATCACCAGTAATCAGGTTAGAAATGATTAGGGCCCAGCTGCCCTACACCAAAGCAGCAAGGGGGCTGTTGGCTGGTTATGATTGGCCTGACTGGCTGGATTCATTAGCTGCTGTGATGAAATATTCATAAAAGGAACAAGTTACTTCCCAGGGAAACACAGGGTGCCATCATTCAAAACAGACTACATTATTAATCAGCACCTTTTTCAATACAAAGGGTCTATACTTGCCACCAAGTGCACATGCACAGACGTGACGCAAACCCCTAAGCAAATACATGGAAGGACATAGACATTAGCTACCTATCTTTCCCGGTTCCCACTGGCAGAAAGAAAATTTCATTCAGTATTGCCGTAAAAAGACTGTTAACAGCCCAGTAACTGAGTAGGCCACTGGAAAGAGAATAATGATCAAATGACAGTGTAACTGAATCTGCTGTCTTATCAAAGTTGGGAAATGGAAACAAATTTGGTTTTAAGAGTCTGTTGTTACTGCATTTCCCTTGTTCAAATATTTATCAAAGAGCCTCTATGGACTAGGATGGGACACAGGAACACCTTGGAAAAAATTGTATTATTTGAATGATCTACTCTAAATGAAAGGCAGGGTTTAAAGATTTAGCTGTTTGTAAGTGAATAACAATAGATCCTAATTATAGCTTTATCAACCCACTCCAAATGGTTATTCAGCACCGTTTTGCCAGGATGATGAGTATCTTTGTGCCCACAAACAGCAGCTGAACAAGACATTAAAGTAGTTTATCCATGAAGTGAGAACTTAATCGAGCTCTTGTGGTTGAGAGGATGGCTTTGTTGTGGTAAATAAGAACAAGGAGAGATAAGGGAAAAGGGCCAAAGAGCACAGAGGAAAGAAAGGTGAGGGCAAAGAAAATGTGGATAATAAGAGTACAGAAAACAAAAAAGCATAAAACAATGGTTTACAGTGGCCTGATGGCATTCATTTAGGAGCAAATCCCTCTACTTCTACCACCAGCACCCACCAGAAATAGATCAAAGGCTGGCTTGATCAAAGAGAGAATGATCCACTTAGCTGCCTCTTTGCCCCGTTTTCCTCTGTCATGTAATTTCCTCAGAATAGAAGGATGATAGCATATGCTAGTGTTGCACAGTTTTCTTAGCCTTCATTGCTCTGGTTCAACTTTTTAGGTGAATAGACAACATTCCTGAACCATTTTTGCATTGTGCTAGGGCGCATTTTCCTGCTGAAAGAGACAACAGCCATCAGGGAATACCATTTCCATGAAAGGGTGTAGATGGTTATAACAATGCTTAGGTAAGTGATACGTGTCAAACAAGACCCAAGGTCTCCCAGAAGAACACTGCCTAAAGCATCACCCTTCCTCTGCCAGCTTGCCTTTTTCCCATAGTGCATCCTGGTGCCAGGTGTTTCCCAGGTATGCAATGCACACACAACCGGTCATCCATGTGATATCAAAGAAAATGTGATTCATCAGACTAGGCCACCTTCTTCCATTGCTCCCTGGTCCTATTCTGACGCTCACATGCCCGTTGTTGCTGCGCTCGGCAGATGACATGGGGCAGCACAGGCCCCCTGACTGGTCTGTGACTATGTAGCCCAATACACAACAAACTGTAATACATTCTGTATATTAACAGATTACTATCAGAACCAGCATTAACTTTTTTCAGCAAAGTGAACTACAGTAGCTCATCTGTCTCCACTCTCCACGTGCATCATGAACTATGGCCGCCCCTGACCCTTTCGCTGGTTCACCACTGTTCCTTACTTGGACTTTTGATAGCTATTGACCACTGCAGAGATACTTTGACCCAGTCGTCTAGCCATTCAAATCTGGCCCCACTCAAATCTTTACACTTGCCATTTTTCCCACTTCAACTTTGAGGATAAAATGTTCACTTGCTCCCTAATATATCCCACCCACTAACAGGTGCCACGATGAAGAGATAATCAGTATTATCCACTGCATCAATTAGTGGGCATAATGTTATGTTTGATCAGTGGAACATATCACTGTTGCTGCTTAATGCTACATTTACATAACTGCACCTAACCCCTTTCTTTCTAGCAATGACATATTGTTTTCCTTTTTCCACTACCGTTCCTCTTGCTGTGTGGCAAGACAATACATACAGTATATATCTCCATGTCCCAATTTCACTTACGTCCAGTCCTCTTTCCAACTCCTTCCTGTGACTGCAAGTCAGTGGCATTAGTTATTGCCTCTCACTCAGTCTGAACCCCAAAGAGATTTGGCTGCTGATTGGAGGCAGCTGGCTCCATGCCTCTGAATCTCCACCCCCTAACCACCCCTCTCAGAGACTATTCAGAGACTCAGTCATAACAGCCAGCAAAAGCTACCAGATGCATGGTTCACAAGCAAACAACACAGCACAGAGAAATGAAATAGTCTGGACAGTGAACTGTGCCCTAACACTGTTCGACTTCAGACAGTACTCTCTATTCCACTCAAGCTGACCTCAGATATCTGGCAGGCATGAAAATATTGCACCATTTGCACAGCTCACAGGAGTTTGTCTTTGGCTTTCTATGCCACTTTGCTAAGTTCAGTTCATCCTTCATATTTCACATATGAGGTGGCTGACTGACTGAGGCTGCTTTCCTACTCTAGAAAAAATGCTACTTCAAACCAGCAAGCCATGCTGAAAACAAGTTAGACAGGCAATACATGCTCAAAAAATTATGTCAGTGTGACCAGAAGACCCAATTACTGTAAATTAAAAATAATTACAAAGAACAAGTGCCTACGATATGATATGACAAGTCCCAGATGAGCCAGTCAGAATTACAGTTTTGGCAATTTGGTGGCCCCATGACAGAATAAGATCTCTATTTAATTACTATGAATTCTATTGATGAACAGTTTGTCAAAGGGCAGAGCCTGTTATGAGATTTAGACAGAAATTATATGAGGACGATGGGACATTTAATAGCAAATTGTGCTCTGATGTTCCAGAGTGCAGCAGGAACTGTACACAGCCACTGTGATTTGCTATGTATATATAGGGATATATATCTAAATTGAAAGTTTCATCATGCATTAAAACATTCTAAAGTAAAATAAAGTGGCATGGTAAAGTAACCCCATTCAAAAAAATATATGGCTCATGCTTTATATTGTAAGGTAAAGACCCTACAATATTCCAGAGAGAACCCAAATGATTAGCGCTTAGCAATGGTGTAAATTAAGAACTCCTTTATAACAGGAAGAGACCTCTGGCAGAACGAGGCTGCAGGACAGGCAGCCATCTATTTCAACTGTCTGGACAGTGAAAAAAGTGAAGACAAAAAAGGAGACCATTGGCAGAACAAAGACAAAATGCAAAATAACACAATGGATGAAAACACGCCGAGCCAAAGATTACTACAGCTGATAAAAAAATGTTGTGTGGACCTCATTTAAATAATAACTAAAAATTAAGTCCAGTGAAAACTGAGTCAGATTAAATTAACATATCATAGCTGTTTGGAGTGGGGGTGAGGGGCAATCTTTGAAGAAAAGTTGAATAGTACTTTAGCTTGAAATGACCATAGTATTTATATATAATTTAAAAAAAAACACAAGAATAACAAAACAAGCAAAATTACATTTTTACCACAATGCCAAATTTAAAAAGAAAAAAACAAAAAACAAAATGCTGGCTATGCAAGAAAACAATATCACTTAGAAAACAATATCCAGTTGTAGATCCAATAAAATACTAGGTAATTTTGCTTTACTAAATAGTAATGTTTGCCACAACCTGTTCAGTCTTTTCACAAATACCAACTCCATCTCTGCTTCATTAACTATGTAGGATGTGTTAAAGACCAGGAATAATCTAACTTGCTGCATTTAAAAAACACACACACACACACACACGCACCCGCACCCCCCCCCCCCCCCCCCCCCACCCCCACACCACCCACACCTACTCTCAGCCCCGGAAGTAAGCCACCCTAACCTTCTTATTT
>VUQK01011225.1:0-16998 GCA_015106715.1 Bujurquina vittata
TATATATATAAAATTTAGCAACTGACCAAGCAGCTCTGAAAACATCCCCAGGGTGGTCAACCGTATTTGAAAAAGGAAATAAACTTTCAGTCAGTTTGCTGTCAACACGGTTTACAGGATGCTTTTATAGCACAATTTCAACCACTTACTTATTTCTAAGTATGTTTCTGCTAAAATACCAAGTCTTTTCCCTTTTTTAACAGCATGCCTTACAGACGTTGCTTGCTCTGTTGCAGAGGATCAGATCAGGAGATTACTACCATTCTGGTGTCCGTGCAATTATAAGTTTATCATTAGCTCAGCAGAAAGACTGGATACAGGGCTGCTGGTAGGCAGTTGTTACATTTGTAAAAAGCCAAGCTTAGCGGTTTCCCCTTCTGTCTACGGGTTACTTCCTACTGTGGAGATACGAGCGCAGTATCCCGTTTCTCAGATATAGTACTGCTAATGAAAAAGGGGATTAAAAAAATCCCAAATTTTCAAACTGTTTGAAAAACTGTGGATGTCGTTTTCCAGTAATGATCTTTTTCTTTTGCTCAGAGTTACGGAAGATTCCAGTAATGACCTAAGGTGCAAAAAGCAAGCACCATTTTCTAACACACTGGAATTATCCTTGAAGTTATGTTATGGTTCCTCTGATGCGCTGAATTTCTTCTTATCTGTGTAACAAGTGTTTTTGCCTCCAAAGCCATACTGCTGAAGGTTAAGGTGAATCAAATTATCTCGAGGTCACTTAAGGAAGCAGGTGACTCTCTCTCTCTCGCTTACTTTTTTTTTTTTTTAACCTTCAAACCTGTGTACAACTGCTTGTCCATTTGCTTTTATTTCCGTATTATTTTTTTCTTCAATGTGTGTTGAGTGGGAGCCTGATCAGCTGTCCACCTTTGATGAAATGAGTACTTCACAAACCAATACAAAACCAGGGCAATGGCAGCGACAACTAAACTCATATACTCTCAGAGCACCCAATGGTCTGACACTTCAATTTCCTCCCCAGCGGGAGATAGGAGAACAGAGGTGGGCATTATAAAGACCACATTGCTTCGAAAGTCAGGTCCATTTTTTACCCAACACTGACTTCGCCGATTCCACAGACAAGACCATTTTCTCCTGGCTCCCTGCCCTTCTCAGCGCCACTCAAAATGGAAGCTTGTTTCCCCCTCAATAAATCGCTGCACCCGCTCGTTTGCCTTCGACGGGCGTTATATCATGCGGCCGTTTCCTTCTCAACGTGTTTTGGGCCACAAGTTTGTGCATTTTGTGTTTGAAAGCGAGGATGTGAATACACAAGTGGTTGCACTCCCTCCCCGTCTAATCACTGGCAGATGTGTAATGGCTTTCCAGTCATATTGTTACCTTAGACGGGGCTTCATTACTGTGCCACAGCAGATGTCTGTCTCTAAATGACATCAGCTTACCAATTACAAGTCTCTGAGGCTAATTTGGCACTGCTCCGGGTCAGGCTGGGGTCTCCTGCACATTTCTGCTATATCTAAGCCACCAAAGCACTTCAGCTGGAAGCAAGAAAATAGCCCATTTAGTATATTACTGCCTTTTTTTTTAAAATGAAATGATTCCATTTTGCTAACAAGGGGTTATTAGGACAATTGAATTTGTGTCTGTGTGAGCCTGATCAGTGCAGGATGATGCAGAGATGTGACTCTATTGATGCCTGTGGCACTGCATGTCTGTTGTGTCTGTGTGTTGGTGTTGGGTGTTGCGAAGCGGAGAGCAGTTCCAGTTGAGAGGCATTCCCAATATTTCTGGAACCGATTGGATCAAAATATGTTTGCCTTATTGACTCCAGCTTTCGATTCCCTGTTCCCTTCTAGAAAAAAAAATAGTTTCAATTTACAATAAAAACTGTCTTACTTTCTCATTGTGAATTGCTGAAGTGTATCCTAAAGCAGCACAATGAGCAGGACCCACGCTAGAATGAAGCATTGTAAGTCTATGTATGCTTGCAGAAAGAATCTAGGTGGTCCTCTTTGTCCTTAGGAGCTTCAGCTATGCAGGAACGGCTTCTGTGCTGCATGAATATGACCTGAATATTCCTCGCCAGCAAAGACCACACACTGTACAGCGACATGATGTGTACAGCAGTGTTCGTCTACAGTCTGAATAAGTGATAACAAAAAAGTTAGTTAACAAGCAAAATATGTTTTTACAAGCCAAATTATTATTAGTTTCTCTTTGGATATATTTAAGAATTCAAAATATTTAGGGTTATTACTGTGTTAATAGTGTGCAAAAGTTTTCTTTCCCCAGGAAAATGGGACACAGCTGTAGTGATTTGGTGAAACGTGTGTCAAACATAAATGGAAATACAGCATATAAGGCAAAAAACAGAGGCTGCACAATTCTAACAAGCTTGAAAGTCAATATTTGAGATGACCGCCTTTATTCTTCACACAACTTGAACTCTCCTTGGCAAGATTTGTTGTATTTCTTTTAAGCGGTCTTCAGGAAGCGTTCTCCAGGCTTTTTCAAGGACAGTCAAAGCTCTTCTTTGGACGTTGGCTGCCTTTTGTTCCATTCTCTGTCAAAATAATCCCACACTGCTTCCGTCGTGCTGAGATTTGCACTCTGGGGAGGCCAATCCATGACTGATTGTGTTCCATTGTGTGTTTTTCTATCCAGGTTTGCTTTTACTACACTGGCATTGTGTTTGGGTACTTGTCAAGCTAAAAATGAAGGCGTTGCCAATCAAACACTAGATGTTATTGCATGATGGCTCAAAATCTGATGATACTTTTCTGTCTTCATCAATCCATTGATTTTGACAGTTTTCCCCCCCAACACCATGACGGAGCCTCCACTGTGCTTTACAGATGTCTGTAGACACTGACTGTGGTTCCTCTCTCCTGACCTCCTCTGGACATACTGACAATTATTTGAGCCAAAATGTTAAATTTGGATTCATCGCCCCATAAGACCCGTTGCCACTGAAACTCAGTCTAGTTCTTAGATAAACTGGCAGACCTCGGCCTTTGTCATACTGTTAATCTGCTGTAGATATAGACTGTTTTTAGTCCTGCCACTTCTTCCTTGGTCCTTCATTTGTCCAGTTTCCTCACCATGCTGCCATATGCCAACTTTTCAGATAATAGCTCTTCAGGAATCACCTTCTTGGTGCAAAAATACTATTTTATGCCTGTCAAACTGTGTTATCTTTGGCATTTTTAGTACATTCAGGTAAGGTTCTAGGGAAAAATGTGTGTCTTTGTGAGCAATTGCTAGTAACCAAGAGCCTAAAGGGTTAAATTTAAAGAACCAATTTAAAAATCGTTCTTTGCTTAGTTTTCTGTTGTGCATGCACAAAACTGGTGCCTTTTTATTCTTGAATGACGTGTTAAGTGGCTTAACAAACAAACAAAAGAATTCCTCTGAAAATGGTCAGGTATGAGAACAGCAGGAAAAAAAAAATCACTCTGAAAGCCCGGAGAACCTCTGCTCAAGACCACTTTAAAAACAAGAATGGGTCATTGGAAGCAAAATATAAAGTAAAATGATGGGTGGCTCAAGGGTTGTGAACAGCACTATGACTCATTTATTATTTATTACTAATTTAACTCTTCAATTCAGCACCATATGGGTTTTATGAAATCTGTTTGGGTCTGATAAATCAGTTCAATCCTGACTGGTGCTCACAGACAAAGAAATACAAACTGAAATGTTTGAATTGAAATGTCCAAGTTAGCTGCCCATTTTATCAACTGTTTATTCAGGGTGTAGGAGGCCTACAGGCTATCCCAGCTGATTTTGGCCAAGAGGCCAAATAGCATCTGACAGAAACAGATTTTGAGATTCTTCAGAGTTCGACCCAAATTGTTATTCAGTGTGTTGACCGCATGATTATTACCTGATCCTCTTCTCCTCCACCTTCCTCGTCATACTTCAGGATGTTGTCTCTCACATCATCCTCAGGATCGATAAGGAGCTGCTTGGCCTGACGTTCTTTATCGCGGCGCTTCATCCACACCACAAACATCAACACCAGAACTAGCGGGCGGAAAGAAAGAGAGATCTCACACACTGAAAAATAATAACTGGCATCTTTTCATTCAAATGTAATCGGATCCGATGTTTTAGAGCTTGGACGTGGGCCTGATCAAGGCTATCTTTTTGGTAATCCTGCAGTAATCTAGTGATATCTCGGATAATGTTTAGCTGTCTTTATAATCCCTGTGTGCATTCGTGTGATGTGGCATTTGAGAGAGGCACTGAGATACTCACTGAGGAGGATGATGATGCAGAGGAGGATGGATATGATGGCGCCTGTGCCCAGACCGGCGGCCATGATGTGCTGTTGGTCAGTGCAGTCTCCGTTGATGTCGCACTGGCACACTTTAATCCGCAGGTAGGAGGTGTTAGACATGGGCAGGTTGCCCGAGTCTGTGATTATAATGGGGATCTCATAGATGCCACTTTCAAGGAAGCCGATCTTCAGGCTTACCTGAGCAAAGTCACCTGAGAGACAGACAGGAGAAAGGACAGAGCGGTCCTCTTAGCTCCTTGTTAGAGGAAACGCATTTGGACTGGCGATTCTAAAGATTAAATAACATATACATGATAATGTAAAGTCTTTCATAGGGGTTAATTCTAGATTCCTCTCCTATTACCACAAATGTGCGACATAAATTCCTACCTGGAAGTTGCATCAGCATATCTAATCCAAAACATGCTCCTGATTTGGATTTGGAGCTTATAAATCTACTGAATGCGTTTTGATAATGCTGCTTAGGCTAAATTCCCAGCTGCGATAATCCAAATGCCATTATCCTATTAAGATATATTCACTGCGTTTCAACTCGCACTATCTAGAAGCTAACACACAAACAAATGAGTTCCTACACTCGTGTTTTGTTTTAAATTAGCATAAACAATTAATGGCTGCTGAGTAAGGTTAATATATTATTTCATTGTTAGATCCAGCTCTGTGACTTCTTACAGCGTGCTGCGAATGCACAATTTTGTTGCTTTGGAGGATAACAGATCAAAAATAAACCACTGCTGAATGTATACATACTGTAGGGTTGGATACTTTGCATTTTTCTAATTAATAATTAAATGACATTTTTATTTTACATCAACAAACACAAACGTGGGCACGTAGGGGCCAAACGGCTGAATCACCTTCTTTCGCATGCTATCTTGGCAACAGCAAAATGAAGATTAGTTTAATTAGTCCAAAGCTCGTGTGTCTAATCAGCGCAGTGAAATCATGCTCTGTATCTCACCACTGATTCTTGTTATGGTCCAGTTTCTCCTAACATCAGATGGCTTGTTGGCTAACTCAAAGGCGAATGGTCCAGCATTTGGATTCAGGTCTCCATCAACTGCCGTGATGTTGATGGCATTCGGGTCTGGCTTTTCGCATATCTCTACCTCCTGAGGGAACACCTTTGGGGCATTGTCATTGATATCCAGCAGGTAGATCTGGAGAGTTCCCGTGCCACTTGCTGGGGGTACACCTGTGTATGCAGTAAAATACGCACACAAACTTAGCATCAAAGTTTTTTTTTTTTTTTTGAGAAAAACAGATCTGAGAATTCACACATGGTTGCTACTAAAGTGCCATCTCTTGCTTTGCAAACATACAGTGGACAGAGAAAAGTAAAGTAGAAGTTTGTGCTTTGGTTCCTGCTCTAAAAACGTTTTTTTGCTCCAGTGGAAGAAGAGCCGTAAAAAATGAATACTGATCTGAGAATTTAATCTTATGCGAGAAGATGGGCAGAAAGAGTTAGATATCAGAACATTTGGGGTGTGTGTGTGTGTGTGTGTTTGTGTGTGTGCCTGAAGAACGTCTTCCTGACGAAGGGCACGGGATGGGAATACTAAAGCAGACAAACAGAGCCCACTGTCGCTCCTCTCAGGCTCCTCTATGTATTCACTCAGCTAAGAGGCTTTTTTACCATTCAGGCCACGCTCAAAGGAGCTAGTCATCCAATCCTGACCCATTAATGCTGAGAAACCTCTTTATTGGTGGAGTTTTTAAGCCTATTGGCCTAAGCTATGCTCCGTAGAACAGGGTAAACCTGAACAGAGGTAAATCCCGCCAGTTCAGAGACGAGGTGAATACATCCACATGCTGGATGACTCTGGGATTGCTAGCACATTAACCTCCCAATAAGGTGGCTGGTGTTCCAGACATGGCAAGTGCCTGGTATAAGGTTGACCTTCAAAAATTGAGGATGTCTTTGTGGCTTTAACTGAGAGAGATTTTTTTCTGCAGACACGGTGTGCTTGTGCACTGGCTTCAGGTAAAACCCATCACAGAGGTAGTCAAAGTGATGCTAGGTGGAAGATTGACCTTTGAGACGGGGGATACATTAGACTGCTAGGCTTCTTTTTTGAAAGGGGAGTATTAGCTCTTACTGCGTGTGCTAACAATAATGGCCTGAAACAGAGTGCTTGTGAAGCAGCCTGCCTAAACCACAAAGACCTGTGCACCACCTAAAAGGTTACGCACCACTGTCAGTAGCCAGGAACGTTGCATTGTACAGACTGTTCTTCACATAAGTTGACTCTCGGTCCAAAACGGCAATTGTTGTGATTCGTCCAGTGTTTGGGTCGATCTTTAACCAGTTGGCTGGATCGGAGAGTTTGGAGTATCTGAAGAGAAATACAAAAAGATTTATCGTTATTTCGAGCCAGACGGTATTTACCAATTTCTCCAATAAGTCTCAAAGGTTTAATTCTGTTTCTGCTGGGGGGGAAAAAAAAGTCCATATTTCCAGCTTGGCATTTTATTCCTTTTGTCTTTATTAGTTTACACAGAATAAATATTTCAGACCGTGAATTTTTACATAATTATTCTAACTTTTGAGAGCAGCCTCACAGGGGAAACCAAACTGGCTTGTTGTTATCAGTAGCTCAAACTAATTTGTAGGACAAGCCGTGGAATTACAAAGCTAGCTCATTTCTCATGGACTGTTTTCAAGCAGATAAATGCTTCCACTGCCAAGTAGCTGTGATGAAAAGGAAAAAAAATAAGTCTCGCTGAAGAATGAGCTGGAGACTGCTGCTGGCTGCTTAGCGATATCTTAACAGGCCTAATGGAGAGAATAGCTGTCACCTTAACCTACCGTATCACTAAATATTTTTCACACATACTACATTGTACTATTCATATTAGAAGTTGGATGTGAGGTACTTCCAAACTACATCTTTAAAGCGGACTTCAGTCCTTGGAAGACGTGTAACGTTTCAATCGGACTCTTCGTTTGACTTTTTCCTGTAAATTGTACCTGATGAATTGCTGCATGAAGCGATCGGGATCCTGTGCGCTGAAGGTGGTCAGTATTGAGTCTGGCATCATTCCTTCTTCCAGCCTGATGAATTTGGGGTTGGGATCAAAATAGGGACTCTCGTTGACATCTATCACTCGGATGGAGACAGTGGCAGTGGACTGCCGGGGAGGGTGGATGCCTCTGGCCAGGGCAACTTCGTTGGTCGCTTCCACTGTCAGCACATACGTCCTACTGATTTCATAATCAATAGGCTGAAAAACAGTAAAAGGGTAAATGAAATTACATATAATTTCTGCTTATATGTCATTGATCAGAAAGCAACCAGAATAACTAAATCCTTTCCTTATTTTTGCCTGAGAAATGTTATTGTGAGCAGTTGCCTTGAACAGTGGGATGAGATAAAGAGCCGCAATCCTTTTGTGGTCAGTTCAAGGATACAAAACAGCAGGAGAGCTGCTGTAAGAGAGGTGCAACCAATCTATTCCATTTGAAATTACAAAAACGGTATTTTAATCTTTCATTGTGTTTTGAAATTTTAAATTTTCATAATATTTGATAGTATTACAGCCTTTACACAGAATGACTATCACTAAATTAACCTTTGTTAAAAAAAAAAAAAGGAAGGAAAAAAAGACCCTCTGGAAACTGCTGCAGTTTTTTTCAGTACTATTCTAAAGCTGCCTCACGCAAAATGATTGTTCTACTTTTCAGACAATTAATCAGGATGAATTGTTAATTTGTTCTCTTCATTAACAGGAGGCAGCACGACGTATGCGGCAACTTTCCTTCGATTAAATCCAGCGCGCTTAAAATTGTTTGATACATTACAATCAATTAATCACCTAAAGGATGCTCCAACATGCCAGATTTTTACGCAAGGCCGATAACATATCGTGCATCACCACATACATACACTATGCATTTCCATGGGATTACAGACTGTTTGAAGAGCTTTTTCAAGAGGAGGCTTTACCTTGACAACTGTTACCAAGCCCTCATTAGTGGTCGGATCAGTGGGCACGGAGAACCTGCCGGTGGGGTCGCCCCCGGTGATTTTGTAGACAGCATTCCAGGCTGGGGTGTTGGGCTGGTCCTTGTCAGTCACTGTCAGGTTAGCCACAATGACATTCACGCGGTTTTCAGGAACCTCGCCGAAGAACTGCATGAATAAACCATGAACACAGAGAACAGCGAGCTGTTAGTGATACTGCTGTGGCAGCGAAAAATACACCGAGCCTTGCCTCACACGGCACAGCAGGACCAATCTTGGGTAAATAGATATCTAAGGTAACTTATCATGTCGTCATGGTCATCTCATTCCCCGTGCTCCAATGATAGCACAACAGTAGCATTACAAATTTCAGTGATTCGCAGGCACAGTAAGTGCCTCTTTCACTCGGGCAGACATCCCTGTGGTTGCATGTGTCAACATTTGGAGGGGGATATAACACTTTACGCATGGCTGGTAACTTGTGTATCTGTGTATGGCTTCAGAAAATGCAGGGCAAGCAGAACTAGGTAAGTGAGCAGAACTGATGGCTGAGTGCATATATCTACATCGGGGTGAAATAGGAGTCCTTGTGGTGCCTCTTTTACGCTAAGATTGCTGTGCTGACATCTCCGGTATGAGCTTGTTCCTTACCGTCTCAGCAGTAAACTCTGGCGGATTGTCATTAATGTCAGTGACTCTGATGACAGCAGTGGCCGTGTTAGAGAGGCCATACATGGGATTGCCCTCCATGTCACTGGCCTGGATGATCAGTGTGTACTGAGGCACTTTCTGCAAGGAGAGAAAAAACGCTGAATCAACACCACTCCAATGGTATCATCAAAAAAATTTGCATTTCAAGCTTCAGAAGAACAGGATTCATTCTTAGACCACTGGATTGACTTTACAACTGCCCCCAGTAAAATGGAAGCACACTGTAAATCAGTATTGATGTGTCCAAATAAAGTGAAACAAAACTGGACAGGCTAGCTTCATAATTACCGTGACTCATGGTGGGTTATTATATAAATCTGATTTATTCCCTATGAGGTACTGTAAATTTGTTTATGTGTGTGTGTTTGTGTGTGCAAAAAGTACACCTCTGCTATGAACACTATCATGAAACTAACAAATGACTCTTTTCACATTAAAAACCACTCAGGTGATGGACCAGTTGCTAGGTAATGAGAGTCGGCCAAATTACTTTCATGGTGGTAACTGGCAGACATAAAATGGTGGCCCCCAGGGCGGAAGTGATTGAGCAGCCACCTCAGCCAGATTGCCCTCACTAGAATTGAACCAACTGGCAACTAGCTGTATATATTACTTTATTTATTTTAAGACAGGTCCATGCAATTCCAGAGATAGAAAAATAAGATGAAAGTACAGCTTCTGGGTTAGAAAAAAACAACAACAAAATAATAATATTAAAACAATGAGAGAAGGTGAGAATGAAGAAAGTCCAGTTCTGCTTCTTTAGCTTATTAGGGGACAGTCTGGATACATGAGACGGCTCTCAATCTGCTTTGTCATCACATTTAAAAAGAAAACAAAACACAAAGCTCAATTACGCTGATATATATCCAGAGCAAGAAGCATATGCAAGATGAAAAATAAGAACTATAACGGATGGCCTTGCTAATGAAGGTGTCACTGAAATGCAGATGCATTATGTCTGCTAAATCCACCTTCTGAGACACTATTCATACGGACAGACTCAAGCAGTGACAGTATTTGGGTGGATTACACAAGCCCCGTGAAATCAAAGTAATACGTAGAATAAGCTAAAGAAAAAAAGCGAGGAAAAAAGCACACACACACAAAAAAAAAGAAAAGTGTCAAATACCTCTCTGTCCAGGCCTGCTGCCACTGTAATGATGCCTCCGGTTTTGTTGTTGATGGTGAACATATTGGAGGTTGGGCTCTCGGGATTCTGAGACAAGATCTTGTAACGTAGCATCCCATTAGCTGTTTTGGGGTCATCTTTGTCAACAGCCGTTACTGTCATAACAAATGTTCCTGTGGGACCGAAAGAAAGAGACAGAATGTCAATATTTTCATGTCACTGCTCTAATTGGCAATCAAGAGACATTAGAAGTTAAGCTGAACACTACAGGAACTATAGTTTTGCTGAGATATATCCATCCTCGCTGTTGCTAGATACAGTGGCCATCCCAGAGATGCCATCAACACTCTCTGACCTGCTAACACGATGGCAGGGAACACACTTCACGTGGTTTTATTACCTGGCTTGGAACCCTCTGGAACGGTGCCATTCCATATCTGATGGGTGAACTCGGGCCTGTTGTCATTCATGTCGATCACATTGATCACGATATCAATAGGGTTTTCAACCTGGTTGCCGTTCAGGTCTACTGCGTGAGCTCTCAGCTGGAGGGAAACACAAACACATCCGTACTATAGCACTGCTTAAGCAAGGGGTGTTTTCACACACGTAAGCATTATATGGGGGTCACAACACAAACCGCTCACTCACCCGCACCTATGATAATCAACCCCGCAAGCCATCACAAGAACTGTTCTTTTAGCAATCTGTGAGAGGGGTTCTACTCGTATAAAAGGTAGCTCTGCATGTACAGCAAAAGATAAAGAATGACTATATTTATTCAAATGAAATGCCACATAGCCGACAACAGCACAAGATGCTGTTTAATGGATGTCTCAGGAGACAAAAACGCTCTGGTGTAACTCACATCATATTTACCATATTTATAATTTGTCATATTTATACTGCTGCCTAACACGGGGGGTCGCATGTTTTATAAGAACAAATCGGATTCACTGCATCTTTTTGCAATTCAAGTGCATTTTTTCCTACACAAAGTATGGTTCACGATTAACATACAATTTAAACTGGCTCATGTACGAGTTGTCATATTCCTATTATAATCCCACCCATTCAACCTTTGGGGGGGTAGTCAATGCAGCATATTTTGAAATCTACAGTCTATGTTTAGTTTAAATCATATTCATTCCCATGTTAATTTCCCAGTGTAGTTGATGGGAGTGGGACAAAATATCAATCCAGGGCAGGGATATATCACCGGCAGCTAATTTAATTATTCTATTAGATACAAGCCCACTAAACAGATTAACTTATGACAGTTGCTACTTCTTAGCTCGCTGCGATAATTCCTATCAAATGAATGAAGATGAAGTGAGCACGAGTTAAGTAACTTGCGATGGAGACAGTCGCAGGGGGGGAAATGGTGGAGCGCGGAGGGAAGCAAAACGGAGCCAAATCAACTTAACCGACTCGTTATTACAAGAGAACTCACAAACACATGCACCCAAATACACACACACACACACACACACACACTTGTCTTCTTTCAGGTCATGTGACATATTGAGTGCAGCAGAACTGTGACGCCACCATTATTTTTGGGCAGTGTATCATAATAGTCTTTTACCATGAGTTACTCTCTGTTTCTTATACCCAGTACTTGAATTGCAAAATAATCAGTGGTTGTATGTTACAGTGTCAACTGCAGACAGGAAATTACAGGAAATACAGCAGAACAGCTGACACAGAGCTTAAACCGGAGCAGCGTGGACATCTGTGAAAGTTTTTGTGAAAGCCTTTTGTGACCTTCCAAGGCCACTTGATTAGACTGAAGACTACTATTTCATTTAAACTACAACTTTGCTCATTTAAAGCCCGTTTTAATGGAATGGAAAAAAAATCACTAATGCGGCAGCTTTGCAGCCTGTCGTGATGTATGAAACACACACTCGATTCATTCAAAATCCTTGAAATTCTCAGACGGATTTCCTGGGAGACCCCCAGTCTTTATGGACTCAGAGATTGTTAAGGCTGCATGTGACCCTTGAGCATATGCCAACTGGCAGGAATGTACAGCACTACCACACGGCACATTTCTCTTAATAATGCAGAGCAGAAAAGCCTTTTCAAATCACAAGGATATCGCTGAAGGGGGCCTTTGTTTCAAACTATTTCACTAGACTCACATGGAAGTTGGGGATGTGCTCTCGATCAAGGGGCTTGTTGACGGACAGCTCTCCAGAAATCGGGTCGATGATGAAGATTCCAGTGGGAGGCTGGTCAGCACCAGGGCCCGTCACACTGTATCGCAGGGAGCGGTTTTTATCGTGGTCTGATCGGATCTGTTGGTATAAAGATTTATTAACACCTGCACCAAATAGGATGTAATCTAATAACAAGCAGACACAGTTTTAACATACAAAGAAAAGAAATGATTTCATACTAAAATATTGTGTGACTCTTTAGCTGGCCTGTGTCTCGTGTCAATATAGAGGCACACGATAAAGGCTTAATTACCCACTGTTTTACATCTGAGATGCAAATTTAGAGCAGCAAATCTCCAGTATACGCCTAGAGTTGCAAAAGATTTTGAGTACTGATCAATGATTTCAACGGCAACCGCAATATTGGTTTAAAAATAGGTAGCTGTGTGAATAAAATGGTACACATAATACATACAGTCATATTGAAATTCTGTCTTGGCTGTCTATCTCGCTTGCCATGTAAGCTGAGACCCTCAGTGCCAACACTCTTGATCCATTCTGAGCAAACTGAGCATTTCCCCTTCCTGATATCACCAGCTAAAGCCAACAAACATCCCATCAAATGTGGCTGGATTAAAAATAAATCATACTTAAAGCATGTACAGTGCTTAACACTCTGTAAGGAAGTAAGCTTAATATGCTGAAAGGAGCTACTTCTTAGCTGTCTCAAGCTTTCCTTATCCTCTGTCAGCCACCCACACCTAGCCCTGACTAGAGAATTGGTGTAAATGAATTGGGTTGTGTCTGTCCTTGAGCCATGAAGAAAAAAAAAGAAAAAAAAAAAAAGAGTGTAATATCGCAGCAGTCAACCGAAGAGCAATTATGCTGGTGAGCACTTCAGATTTCTCCCCGCTTCTAAATAATGCCAGGTTATACTGGTACTGACTGCTCCCTGCAACAAAAGATAAATAATACAGTGGGGGAAAAAAGGCCTAACCTTTAGCAAAGTGGTGTAAATATGAAGCATTTTGTTGAAGGCGCAAGCATCCTGTCTATGACCCTCTGAGTGAAGGCCCAGGGTGAGGGCGAACCTACAAGGTTGTCATATAAAGCAAAAGGCTTTTTTTCTGCCCTTGGTGTGTGTGTGTGTGTGTGTGTGTGTGCGTGTGTGTGTGTATGGGGCATGTGCTTGTGTGAAGTACATTACCCGGACAAGCTCTTGTGGGAATGGGCCTCGTGAGTTCTCTGGGACATTGATTGGGGGGATGACCCAGTCTCTCTTCATGCGTTTCAGCTGGCTGTCCATGTTTCGTGGTGGAAATGCTATTTCCTTTAAATCCTTGGACATGACTGGAGGGACAGCGCCTTCCTGCACCTGGCAAAACCAAATGATTTAGTGATCACATCTATGCGGTCAAGTATGGGGACGCACATTTTTAGCCCTGCTAGCGGCAGGGCTCTGTGGGTGGTAAAGCTGATCCTTAGATTGGCCGACCACAGAATGAACTTTCTCAATATCTACTTCACATTTTGCAGTGAATTTTTGTACAAAGTTTTGGGGTTTTTTTTAAGACTCCCAGTGACTAAATCTACCAACAAGCTGATATTTGTGGTCTGAACTATTATGTTTGTGTTCCCCTCAGGGTAAAATATGCATATATATGTGTATATTTTAATGATTCTTAAACTGGTCAAACTTTTGTCAAGACCTTTTCATGTTTTAATGTAATTACCTTTATGGGCTGAGCATTCATTAGCAAATATTAACACGGTGAGTTGAGAATATAAACATGGTCAAGAAGCACGCTACGAGTTTTGCTTTGCTTTAAATGGCAGACGTCATCTTATGTCCTGATAAAATGCACCCACAGAGATAGAGCAGCTTCCATAATGGATCTGCCATCCTCCCTCGGCTGTAATGAATGAGATTTGAAACAAAGGAGGATGGTACCTGAAAGCCAGAGACTAAACACACAGATGGCTCAAATTGCCTATGCTGCTCCAGAGACTGAGCAGACTGAAGTACTGCCAGAGAAAGTTAAAATAACCTTGAACAAAACAAGGCAGGAAGGAAAACAGAAAAACAATATGCAAAATCCGTCAATGTCAATATATGATGGCTGGAATCTTAACGGAGCTGCCGTGTCCCTTGAAGTATCTCCCGCGTTGTTCTTTTTTTGTAACCGTTTGAATGTTGACCAGTTGTGAGGTAGTCAAATCCTACAAACTACAAAGTTCCCTGTGCAAAAAATTAATTACCACTTCCTCACCTTATAACATGACCCATATCCCACACTCCCCCTCCTCTAACATCTGGGGAGCTGTTGCAGAGCTTCCACTAATCATGTTTGAAATC
Organism: Bujurquina vittata; assembly: GCA_015106715.1. Taxonomy (NCBI): domain Eukaryota; kingdom Metazoa; phylum Chordata; class Actinopteri; order Cichliformes; family Cichlidae; genus Bujurquina; species Bujurquina vittata. The sequence goes on from VUQK01011225.1 coordinate 14,609, forward strand.
CGATTATACTGCTTTCACACATTGGAAATGCAGAGAGGGAAGCAGACAGATAGTGAAGGAGCATGCTTCAGAAATATCTATTACCCTATTAAAATGGGTGTGAGTGAGAGCAGTAATTATTTGCAACTTGTGTCTGGAATGATGAATGGCATGGTGGGTTTGTTCAGCCCAACGCGAATCTATCTCTGGTACGCTGGAGGTCTGTACCAATCCACACTCTGCGAACCCCTCTTCATCTTCTGACTGGGAGTCTACTTCAGAGTGCAGGAGAGTGTTTGGCTGAGTGATGGCCTGAGTGTATGCGAGTGTGTGTAGAAAGGACTTTATGTGTGTGTGTGTGTGTGTGTGTGTGTGTGCCCCCATTTAGGAGAAATTCTTCTTTCGGATATTGAAATGTTTTCTCCTCACGGCTTGTGGTGGAGCTCAGGTTCTAATGGAGGTCAAGACAGTGGGCAAGTACACACTCACGTTAATGAGGATACTGTTTGGTTGTCATTGATTAAAATGTTTCCCCAAGGCTGGCGCATTCATGGCACTAATAAAAAATAAATAAAAAAATTCAATCACTGATGTGATTAAGAGATGCGTGATGATTCATGACAATAATTGTGCTGGGGGAAGATAACATAGCCGCTCGTGACCTCGTAAACGTGCAAGATATGGGAAAGTCAATCCCTGATTTCATTACAAGCAAATCGGGTCAAATCCGGCTGCTCTCAGCAGATACAGATCAGAGTTTTAGACACTGATAATAAAGTTAATCATTTGTATACACATGTAAAGCCCACGAGAGATTTGGACTTAACAATGCAAAAACTGTGAAAAGTCAATGTTTACCCGATTATTTTCAAAATATATTCACCTGCGACCAAGCAACAACAGTGAGTAATGGTATCATTAAAATCACATATACCTGCAGGAGTCCCTATAGTAAATGATTGTCAGTGGCTAACGATGCTGTTTTGAAAAGCCATGAAATCATTACCCACCAAGTTTAATTTCAGCCACGCAGAATACTGCGCCTGCAGCCCTGACAGTAACTACACAGGACTGTGGGTATTAACTCTAGACCCACACTAAATGGGATACCATCGATCTTGAGATCAACTGTGCTGCAGAACGTTTCGAAATGACTACTTATGGGAATTTATTTAAGTCTAGTACTGGGATTAAAACTAAAACACTGGTCTTTAGAAAAGAGTTTTGCTTTTTGGGGGGTAAAGTCATAAAGTCACGGGAAAGCCAACGATCTAAAATCTTACTGCAACGACTACTTGCATAGCCACTTAAAAGCTCACTTTTAGCCTTAGAGAAATGTTAAACTAGACAGTAAGAGGTGAAAATAGCAGTGATGTACAGCACTGTGCAAAAGTCTTGAGCCACTTGCATTTCTTTAGATTTTGTTAGGAAAATGGGAAATAGGTGCAATGATTTATTGAAACGTTCAAATATGTATGGAAATACATAAGGGGAAAATCATACTTTCTAACAAAGTATGACCACCTTTATTCTTCAACAAGGCCTGAACTCTCTTAGGCAGCTCTCTTGTATTTTCTTTAAGTAGTCTTCTGGAATTGTTCTCCAGGCTTCTTCAAGGACATTCAAAGCAGTGTGCTTGGGATCATGCTGAAAAATGAAGCCGCTGTCAGCCACATGCTTTCCAGATGGTACTGCACGGTCGATCAAAAACCTGACTGTACTTTTCTGAATTCATAATTCCATCTATTTTGATAAGATCCACAAAACCACTGGCTGAACTGAAGCCCCCAGACCATGACCGAGCCTCCGCCGTGTTTTACAGATGGCTGTAGACACTCACTGTTGTAGCTCTCTTTCTGGTGATGGCCTAGGGGAGAAGAAGCAGGTTCATCACTGAGAGGACCCTGGTTAGAATCCCCGCCCTCGTATCACCGTAGGCTCCTGAGCAAGGCCCTAACCCCCCAGGTTGCGCCCCGGGCGCTTTCTAGCAGCCCCCTGCACCACGTTGTGCTGTGTACTACATACTCTATGTGTGATGGGTTAAATGAAGAGACAGAATTTCACTGCATGTAAATGTATGTGACAAATAAAGCTCTTTCTTCTTCTTTCTTCTCTCTCCTGACCTCCTCCATTCATATTGATGATGATTTGAACCAAAAACATCAAATTTGGATTCAGCACTCTGAGACCTGTTGCCACTGATTTTCAGTCCAGTTCTTGTGTAATACTGGCAAACCTCAGCCTCTTTCCCTTCCTCAAGAATGGCCTCTTGACAGCCACCCTCCTACCAAAACCATTTCTGATGAGGCAAAGAGTATAAAAATCACCTGAAGCCCTTCAGCTGCATCTCTCAGATCCTGTGTCAGCTGCCCCCCCCCCCCCCCTTCTTTAGGGCCATACATTTCTATAAC
>VUQK01011227.1:0-14257 GCA_015106715.1 Bujurquina vittata
CACACAGTATGATTTAAACTGAACAGTGTGTGTATTAGTGAGGAGGTGTATACCTGAACTTTTCTTTTGTGCTAAAATCAAGATGTGGTTGATTTTTTCCCCTTTGGCCGCTGTGGTTCCAGAGGTAAATGTACTGTTTCTTATGTGGTGCTTTTCTACTCTACCTGAACACCCCCTCTGATGGTGAGTAAATGATTTCGACCTTCTGTGACTTTGTAATGCATTCAGTGCTGTGAACTGAAATTGTCCACTTATACACAGCTACATCTGGGGGAATAATACAGTGGATTTATTGTAACAGTTTTCATTCTACACTATGCCATGTTTGTACATGCTTTAATAAAAATGCAGAATACTACATATTCATTATCCACTTTATTGGTGACTATTATTGTCCGAGTTCTGACTGCAGCTCTGTGCATGTGTCTCTGTGTGTTGAGAACTGAAATAACAAACGATCCTTCATAGCACCATGAGTAAAATGCAAGGATTGAATCAGGGTCGCGGGGAGGCTGGAGCCTATCCAGCTGTCACAGGGCGAGAGGCAGGGTACACCCTGGATAGGGCACCAGTCTGTCCAATGACTTCATTACTTTGCTATCTTTTGATGTTTTCCTGGGTTTATTTGTGTTCCTTGGATCTTAAACAGGAATGCAGTGACGCTGTTAATAAAGGTATTCATAACAGAGCGGTGCATTTCAGAGGTATTTAACGCTCACTGCCTCCAGCTATGATAAATGTCATTTCCGTCTGAAGTCTAAACTTGCTTTACATCATTTTACCTGCTAGCATGGACGTCGGCTCTGCTATTACTAGTTATCTGACAGTACTTTTAGTACTTTGAGTAACTTGATCTGTGGCGCATCATATTTATACTGTTACTCACACACACAGCAGAATGGTCTTTCTTTCCGTGTTGTAGTTCATTTCCATCCTCGTCTTCGGGGTTTGTTGTTTGTGTTGGAAGGTCGAAGTTAAAACAAAACGACATTATGACTGACAGCACTGACCACCAAGATTGAGGCGGCAAGGTTTAGAGGTTTTGCAGTTTCACACAGCTTCTACCAAAAACTAGGGCCACATGGCACGCGTAGCTAGCATTGCCGCTAGTAAAAACTACATATCCCACAATTCGGAAAAATATCGGCACAGACGACTCCCTTAACGAGCCCCCCAGTTTTCTATTTTAGTTATAACCAGATGGTTATAAGTCTGTGTAGGTGTAAAAACACAAAATACAGAAAATTCGTACACATAAATGTCAAATTCTGAAAAAAATCAATGTTGAACTCAATTCCTGACTCAGTCTACCACAATGCCGTTCGGTGGGGTTTTGACACATGCGCACTAACTCGAGGACTGTCACAGGTCCCTGATCCTGCTCCTCTTCGCTAATATGTGGCTATAATCCCGTTTCTGTCTTCCTTTTGAAAATGTCGACAGCAGGGGTGGTCTTGGTGGGGTTCTCGTCTTCATAAACCAGTGAGTAAACTAATAAATACGAAATGTTTTAAAATATCGGTAGAATATGATGCATGGCGCGAGGCCAATATTTGAATAGGAGCGCAGTGTGTGACATCCATAAATAAGGGATTTGGGAGCACTATGACTCACTGACTGTTCACAGCAGTCCTTTTTTAAAAGGTGACAGCTGTTGTTGATCACCGTGAAATGGTCTTTGGATGGACTATCATTACCTGCAGATGACCTAAGTCAACTCCACAACAAAAATTTTCATTAGCCCGTCTCACCTTACCTAGCTGCCAAAAGCCTCCACCTAGACTCCACCCTGTCTGGAATGCAGCAAAGCAAGACTGTTACACGCTGGAAAACAGATGTTCGTGTGGTTACCTGTCCGTTTATCTTATGAACTCTGTGCTCTGGCTCTTTCATTCGAGCCTTTAAATTGTAGTCGTACCCAATGAAGTAGTTTAGGTCTCAGCGCTATCAAACTGATATGACGAGTTATCAAAACAACTTAACTGGGGGGAAAAAATCCAAGTTGATTTGCGCTGAAATTCACCTTTTGGTAAGTTTAATGTTGCTCAACCGAGCGGCTTAAGGCAGACTTTCTTTCAGATTCTGATTTTATTGATTTGTTTTTTCTTGAATTGTTATTAACAAAAATCATTTTCCTTTTGTGTTGCCAAATTCAACTGACTTCCTTTTTATTATCCCTGTTGTTGCTGTTGAAATGGAGTGTTAGGCACAGCAACATACACATTGCTTACTTTTTTTTTTAAGGTTGTAAGGATGTAAGGTTGGAATAGGGGTGGAAGTGAGAGTTTGTGGTTGTCTCGCCAGAGCCCATCCTTTATTGTAAATTTGTTTGTTTGTTTTCCCTTTTAGGTGCTTGCATTTTACAAATGCAGGATGCGATGGTGTTTGAGCTCTGCGTTCCACCTGCTGCGCTGTGTGCGGCTGCGGTCATGTAGCAGGCGAGGACGAAGCAGGCTTCCTTTGTGGATTAGGGAAATAGGGGCTTACATGAGACTGTTGGTGAAATCACTTTACTTTAACTCACTCACAGACTCAGATGTGGTTTTTGACTCAGTCTTTGAACCAGTTTTTCTGACTGTCGATTACGTCACCCGGTGGTTTGGACTGGTGAGTGTGCTCCTTTAAACTTTTACAAGAAAGTTTTTTTCTTCTTCTGTAGATCACTGCAGTGGCAAGAAATAAGAATGTTAGCCTTGGGCTTGGCCAAAGTATGATCTTCCATGTACAGGTCACAGCTGTAACTAAAACACTATGTATTTAGGCTAATGACAAATAAACAATTACATTTGATAAATAACCCCTGGTTTTAATAATTACCTGTCCCCCTAACTTCAAACAAGCATTGGTGGCCGTGGTAGTTTCAGATCCAACCTGCACAACCCTCAGGGCCAACCTTATTTTCATGAGTCCATAAAATATTTTCCAAGGGTGTTGGTAATCCTCTTTCTTATTGAGATGCAAATTAAGCCTTTAGCCATTACTTTTGGGCTTTTCTGAAGTAGCTGCATTGTGGCCACTTCTAGGGAGTGTAGCTACTGTCCTAAATATTCTCATTATACATGTATAGACCTACCAGGCTTTCATTAAAATGTTGAGAGCTTTAATCTGGGGTGTATACACTCCTGACCTAAATACATGAGGGGGTGGACACACATAATCTCTTTGATATAAGCCTTTTACAGTAATAATAAAAACAAAATGAATTGTGTTTGCTCTTGATTTTAACTTTAAATGTAGATCTGATCTGAGTTTCTAGATAAATGCAGAAAGTTCCGCTTTTCTTCCCTCATTGTGTTCTTTTGTCTTTAAGGTGTTCGTTTGTCTGGTGGTGATACTGACCAGCTCCATCTTGGTGATTGCCTATGTGGTCTTGCTGCCTCTGATCCTCAGCACTTACTCCCCTGTATGGATTGCTTGGCATGTTTGTTATGGACATTGGAACCTCATCATGATTGCTTTCCATTACTACAAAGCTGCCAACACCTCTCCTGGATATCTCCCCACAGTAAGATGTCATCTTTAATACCTGTGTCACAACATTTTTTTACTTATCTGGTAAACTGACAAATTCTGTGGTGGAAAACAATTGCCTTTTTCTTTTCCTCTTAGAAAAAACACGACAGTCCAGTTGTGTCAGTCTGCAAAAAGTGCATTATTCCTAAACCAGCAAGAACACACCACTGTGGTATCTGTAACAGGTGAGTCAGCTTCTGTTTTCATTGTTTTTATTATATGTTTATTAGTATCAGGTGTTTGAACATCAACAAACATCAAAACTACAATATGTTAGTAGATGAAAGTCTTTAATTGGTTATCATAAATCTAAACATTCAAAACGCTGCCTATGATATATTTTCATTGACAATACATTTCTTGTATCTTCAGTATTACTGTCTTCATATCATAAAATCTTGTCATTCTTTAAGTCTTCCAAGAATTTTATGTTGCAGTTTGAGATATGGTTACAATGCAATCGCCTTAAAAAAATGGCAATCCGACTAATGGCATTCTTTTGCTTATGCAGGTGCATTTTGAAAATGGACCATCACTGTCGTATCCTTTGTGCTGAATTTATTCCAGCTCATTATTTTAGAAGTGTGTCAGAAAAGTTGCATAATTTACTCTACAAAGAGAGTAAATACTTTACAAGGAGACTTGGACATAGTTTTCCTTAATGTCAGCATCTCAGCCTGGTTGAATAACTGTGTGGGGCATTTTAACCACCGTTACTTCTTTTCCTTTTGTCTCTTCATGACCTTGGGCTGTGTCTACTGTAGCATCAGTGGAAGGAACCTGTTCCTGGATGCATACAATGCACTCGAGGTTAGATAGTTGGGCTGTTGCTGCGTGGAGGACTGTGTGGTGTTTAGTTGTAGTTTGATTTTGTCTTTTTTATTCTCCATGTCTGGTATCTTTCTCTGTGGGGCTTCACATTTCCTTATTGACTCTGCTTTGTTTCTGTCTTTGGGTTTGTGGACTGTTCCATTAGCGCTTTAAACATTTGGAACTGGAAAAGCCTGGGATACCAGTAACAGGGATGGGACTGCTTATAGGGCTTCTTCCTTCTGGCCAGGTAGAGCTTTAAAAAAAACACACACACAACATGATTAAGTGTATATGATTTTTTGGACCAGTTATTTATGTAATATACTGTTTTTTAATTTTTGTAAAGACCAACTATCAGACACCTGCACCTCCATATACATTTAAAGATAAGATGATCCATAAGAGCATCATCTACATGTGGGTCCTCACCAGGTAAAACTACCACCTTATGTTACTTCCAACCAAACATCTGCAGAATCCTCTAAAACCTGCTAAACTGTAACCAACTGAGATGCTGTTGCATGACCTGGCTGTTCAGTTATGCCATTCATGCATGAAATTATTTTTTAGAGATGACAGTTATTTTTTGGGAGAAGTGGTCCAAAATTGTTGTCAGTCTAAAGGGAATGTTTGATTGAAGATGGAGGAGCTGCTAAGAGTTTTTCCAGCATGGTCTATGGGTTCATCAACAAAGACATAAAAACTAGAGCTGTTTAGTTCAGTAATAGTCCAGTCAGATTGTATTTTTAATTGTGACTTGTTTGAATGCATAATTTTAATAATCCAAAATCCTGGTAATTCCAAAGGGCTCACAAACTTTTTGAGCATTAATTTAATGGATATTATTCAAAGGAAAATATTTTAAAAATCCAGAAAGTCTAACTGTTGCCTCAGGAAGAGTTCAGGGAGGAAAAAAGTGTTATTGCTGGAAGGATTCCAGACTTGTAATCTGGCACCTCTTTTACTTCTTACTACTAGTTCAAAGCTGTAGAGTATAAATGTAGTTTTAAAATGGGACAGGATTGTTGTCTTTATCATCCTTGCAGTGGATAAACTGAATTGAATTTGTTGCTACAGCACAGTGGGAGTGGCACTGGGAGCTTTAACCATCTGGCATGCAGTTCTCATCTCCAGAGGAGAGACGAGCATTGAAAGACATATCAACAGCAAAGAAACAAAGCGAATGGCCAAATGGGGAAAGGTAGCCACAATCAATGAAATGCGAAAGCTTTCCATGTTGTGATCTGTCTTGTTAGATTTTGTTTTTTTATGAACTCTCTGGTTAAAGTGACTGTTCATTTGTCAAATGTTCCTCCTCTTTTTATCTTTTTGTTTCTTTGTTATATAGGTATACAGAAACCCCTTTAACTATGGCAGGTTGAATAACTGGAAAATCTTCTTAGGTGTGGAGAAGAGAAGGTTTGTTTCTGTTTTCTGAGAAACACAAATCTGCTTTGTATTCTGTATGTTATGTGACTAACATTACCTTGTGCTTCTTGTAATTAGTGCTTTTGTCTTTTGGTTTTAGTCACTGGGTAACGCGTGTACTCCTCCCCTCTGCACACCCCCCGCGTGGTGACGGCTTGATGTGGGATGCCTTCCCAGTTAAAAAGAATTTCATACCTGTATGACAGACTCTGCTTAGGCACACTCACTTGTCTAATTTGTCAGTGTTTTCTCTGTCAACCTACGTAATTGGGTTTGCTTTGAGGATTCCTGCTCAGTGGGCTCCACTTAGGCGGAGACATGAATTTACGTCAACCTCCAATACCTCAAAAAAAACAAAAAAACAACCTGCTGCTGGTGAGGCTCTTGCCTCTCCAGCCTGCATTGTTCAGCAAGGCAGTGTATCATGGTTTGTTCTGTACTGGGTTTTACTTAGTCTTACAAACTGGTTTTACTTGACTCTTAGCATGAGTTGGATATTTTTATAAGCCAAATATACTGACTGACCTATCTGTTAAATAATTTTTTTTTCATCAACCCATCACCGCTTCAGCGCGAGCTGATTTTTATTAAAAAAAAAAAAAAAAGAAGAAGAAAAAAAGAAAAACGATAGAGGGAGAGGACACATTGGGTTCATCTCAGCACCTCCACCTCTCATTTGCACACTCCAGTCCAATATTATCATTTGATTTGAACGTTCACAGGGAAACAATTATGTTATTTATCTGAATTTTGTACACATTAAGTTAATAAACTTGCTTTATTAAATAAGTTGTTTAATATTCTATTTTTATGGGTCACAATTACTGTTAAAACACTACACAGACTTCATTTTATTATAAAATACATTTTCACTGGAAAGTGGTGCATCTCATTTCAGCAATATAGTTAGTTTTTTGGGTTTTTTTTTGGTTTTGCTTTAGGGTGACTTCATAACTGCAGCTCCAGGGTTATGTCACAGTGTTATGCAGAGACATGCCGTTTGCAGGGGAGGATTAACTGAGATGCTGACCAGATTTGAGCTGCGGATTCATATGAATATATTACATCACAAATAGGCACACGCTGCAGTTGAGATACATCAAGATTTGAGCCAATTTAAAGGTCTAAATGAGATAATGATAATAAATTAATCTGTTTCTGAGAACATTAGGAATAAATACAATAAAGAAATTGTCTTAAATATTTTGTGATGGATGCATTTCCTTGGTAAACTGGAAACAATGCTGGTATCGCCTGTTATTGGTCTTGGGGGGGGGGGTTAAAAAGAAAGGTTGTCAGATAAAGAGAGGAGAGATTAAGGGATGATGGCAGATTTCATCCTGATTCTAACCTTCTTTGACCCTGCCACTGCACATCACACCCGTCCACTCTGTGATCAGTCTACACACACTCCTGTCAATGCTTAATCTCCCAGCAGATGTCAGTGTTTAACGTGTCAAATATGGTCCACGGCTGTTCAGAAGATCAAGATAATTGATAGTAGGGGGGAGGGGGGCTGCAATAATTTTTTAAAAAATGAATTTCTGTTGCATTTGCTAACGTGACTTACTATGACTAATTACTGCATTAAATGCATTGTACGAATAAGTTGTGGGCAGTTTTGACAGCCCTATATTTGGGAGTTGGTGAGGTGAGTGACTTATATAATCTTTTAGCTCTCAGAGAACTGGATGTTTGGTTTCAGGTTCTCACACCTGAAACCAAGGAGCGTCTTCCACAGATGTTCAATAGGAGTTAGATCAGGGCTCAGAAGGCCACTTCTTAGCCATTCCTGCATGTTTTAGCTGTGTTGTGGGTCATTATCCTGTTAGAGGACCCGTGACCTGCAATAGAGACAAAGCTATCTGACACTGGGCAGCACATTTAGCCCCAGAATCCCCTGATAATCTTTTGATTTCATTGTACCCTGTACCTTTCACAGTAGGTAGTGTTCTTTGTATGCTTCATTTTTGCTGCTGTGCACATTGAGCTGATGTGATTTGCCAAAGAGCTCCAGTTTTGTCTTATCTGTCCAAAGAGCATTTTCCCAGAAGCTTTTTAGCTTGTCAATATGCTTTTTGGCAATTCTAGTCTTGCTTTTTTTATGATTTGCTTTCAACAGTGGTTTCCTCCTGAGTCCTTCTGAGAATTATGGTGTTGAACCATAATTCAAAAGCAGTGTCTGATTTTCATTAGTTAATTTTCAGTAAACTTGGATTTATTATCACTTTTGTCATTTTCAAGTTATTTCACTGACAGTTGTGGGTTTTCCTTTTTTTAACTGAAGGGTACCAACAGTCCACACGTGTAGATCTCATTGCAGAGCAGAAGACTGACCCTTTTCCAATACAAAGCACCTCACCTCATTAGGCACCTGAGGTTATTTATAGTAGGAATTTCTATATTTACTTTTCCTTGTATGCACTCTAAATGAACCAATGAATAAGCTGTGCTTATAATGTCAAGACTAAACTTGAGAGGATTACCATGTCCCTAGACAAGGATACCGCATAATCAGGGCTGGTTTTTGATATAGGCACACTAGACAATCACCTAGGGTGCCACCAGCTGGGGAGGTGCCAAAATAGAGTGAGAGCTATTTTTAATTTACTTCTCATCTACGTTTCAAAGCCTACCAGTGAAGTCCCAAGAGCCCTGGAGCTTGTTAAAATCACCACTCACCATGAAACTCTGCAGAAGGCAGACATATTTAAAGTTCCTGTGATTTGTTTGGTCACACTGCTGATTAAAAATACTTGTTATGGATGTTAATGCAAATGTTAGCCCACAGCACAATAACTACAGATACTCATACTATTTGTGAGTCTGTTGGTTTAAGCTTGTAATGAAGAATGACGATCACGTGCCAGAACTGAGACAGTGTTACTGTCATATTTTGACTCTCACAGTCTAATTATTGTTGTCTAAATCATGACAAAATGCAAAATTTATATGCTTAAGTTGCCAGACAACATAACAGGAACTGAAGTTTCTCTTTCATCTGAGTGAATTAAAAGCTATCGGACTGCCAGAACGTTACACACATTTATGCATGTTTTCGCATTCATTCATTAATTATTCAGAACTACTAATTATTCCCACCACAAATACAGGATTAGTCAGGACTTAACATGTTCACAGTTTGTCTGCACCTCTGTCAGATGAGCTGTCTCACACTAGTGTTTCAACTTACAGCAGCTCTGCTCAGATTTAATGTTAAAGAGGAGAGAAAATACTAATCTTACCTAGGGCACCAAAATAGCTGGAGCTGTCTGTATATTTCTGAATCTTTTTTTTTTGGACTTCTTAAAATTATCATCTTGAAATGGTATAGCTCTAGGTGACACATTGTGTGCACATTGTGTCATTTAGTTGAAACTGTAGATGGGCAGGTAGGAAATGCCCAGTGTTTTTCTTAGTGTTGTTGTTTTTGTTTTTTGCTATTTTTAGTTAAATAAAATTCCAGTTTTTAATTTAAACGTCCTATTGTATGAAGACGTTGGCTGTATCATCAATTAACACGAGCAACAAAATACTACTTCCGCCTTCCATTTCAGAATAAAACTGTTGAAAAATGCAAACATATATTGCACATTAACCCACTACCTTTGAAGTTTTCCTTTTTAGCATGCCTTGCTTTAAAGACATTTTTGTTATTTAAAAATTCTACGTGCCTGTTAAATGACTGGTTAATTACTTGTAAGCTATCTCGAAGGAGAGGCTCATCAGTTTCCTGTCTTGTTCTGACGCAACTGCTCTAAGTTACGCATGCGTGCAGACTGATAAACCTTTAATTCTGGATCAGTGTGCATGGATTGTGCTGGTGGGCTGTGTGCATTATGATTTGGAGGAAATGTGGATACTGATCGGATTTTTTTTGAGAAGCGGCTGAGATCTGCTAAAGGCTCTGCAGAGCCATCATAAACACACCACCCCTGCGCAGACACACTGCTCCCAGCCTGTGCCTGCCTGTCATCCCACATCACCCCGGTCGTCGCGTGAGGAACTAACTTCACCTGCAGTTCGGATGTGGCAGGCAAACTGCAGACGAATGCATAATTTAGCAGACTGGATTTCCGGTAGGTAAAGGAAATATATGTTTTGCTTTACATTCATTAATACAAATGTAATAGTGCTGAAACACATTTCTGGACGCGTGCGTGGAAAATCAGCTGGCATTAGGTTCAGGCGCGTGTCCCCGTCAGCTGGCAGTACACGTGACGTAAACAGCAGCTCGTCTGACCTCATAAGAACAAGGAGTGCTGAGCTGTCATTCCCTGATGGTGCTTTTCACATTAGGAACTGAATTTCACATCATTATTAGCAGTTTATTTGCTAGACATTATCGCACTTTAATTTCAAAGCATTTCTACTCGAAAATATGTAAAATATGACAGATTTCTCCTTGATCTGAAATGTAGGGACTGTGATGGGAGGCTGTGTGGGGAGGAGTAGGATGGACGGACAAGGGAGTGCCCGAAGCTCGACGAGGAGCAAAAAACGCGGAGGTAAGAAGCTGAGCATTGGCTTCTCACACGCTGAAACAAGCGCAGCGTCATACTTAGGACATGATGTTCACAAAGCATAAACCAGCAATGAGTTTCTCTACATCTTTGCTGACTTGCAGTTTGTCGTGATACAGCTCTTGAGCTTGAGAGAACCTTCCTCCTGGACCAATATTGGTATATTCAAATCTATACGTTTTTAATATTTTCATCCTGGTAGGCTGCTGTGTGGCGATGCTTTTAAGCACATCTGTTAAACAGCGTACAGTACAGTTTGGGACCTTCTACATACATGTATCCATGCAGCACCTGCTGGATGGGAGTTAGGAGTTGCCATGGGATGGGATTTAGGAGTTGCATCTTAGCTACATCCTTAATGCACAGAACACAGTCTGAGTCTCAAAGCTTATAGTTTAAGGTGTTAAATGTCTCGTGGCTCGGTCATGTGTCTGATCTGGGTTTGAGGACCTGGTCTGATAGGATAGATTATGTAAACATCATTCAGTCCATTCACAGAGCCTGTGTGCTGAGTGCGGAGCTAGACTGCCATTCATTATGCATTGAGGAGCAGCAGCAGGAGCCTCCACAGAGTTTTTCAATCAGAGGCTGACCTATTTGGTACATAATGTTCTTCATGTGCAAAACACATTTACATGCAGAAAGAGATATTTTACCCACAAGACAGGCATGACCTCTTAGCTCATCTTCATAAAATCACACCGGTATGGAGAAATTCAATGAACTTCCTCACTGTTGGTTGTGAGAACGTGTCTTATTCATATATTTATTAGCGCCTCGGTCAGGAAAACAAACCCCCTTTTGAGGACATTTCCTCGAAGCAGACATAGGCTTCTCTTCCAAACAGACTGTAATTGCCTGACAACGGTTTATTGTGCGTTAATAGGTTTAACACTTTGCCTCTGAGTATTTTTTTATCCTGTCTCTAAATAGCACTGATAGGATTAGGCCTCTTGTGTAAAGAAGCTACCTTCTGCCAAGGACACTCGACTTACTCTCCTCGTATATTCCACTTGTTTCCATGAATTGATTCTAAGTTATTTTGAGGTTGTGTTTTGTTTGTTAGTAGAAGAGATAAAAGTGGTGGGAGTGCAGTCATTTTTATGCAAGTGGGGAAGTGTACCATTGATTAACAGAGCAGCGAATATTAGTCTGCACAGCGTGGTGAATTAGATCAGGTGTTTGTTTCTTCAAGCTGGTCGGACCGAGCGGAGACTGTTCTCTTCCTCAGGGTCGTTCTCTCTGTTATGGACTTTTGATGTACAAACTTCTGTTTGGCACACATCAAACCTTAGAGACAGAAGAGCGATGGGAGTACCTAACTCAAGGGAATACAATTACTATCAGGTCCCAAATTCCCCACTGAAGATTTTGCTTAAAAGTAAGTATAGATATATTTGGGTTTTTTTTTTGTCTGGGTGGAAAAAAATGCTTTCATGTTTCCTGTTTTGATGCTTGTGCAGCTCACTGTGAGCGCACTAAAATGCCCCAGAAGGATATGTGTTGTTGTCTTTACTAATGCTTCTGCTCTTATTCTATTATGCACTGTTAATTGATTAATAATTTGGTTTTGAAGTACAGCTAAAGAAAAAAAATTGGCATACATGAACAAATGAAAATCAAATTTATCTTCAGTGCTGCCTTTGACTCAAATACTTTCATGATGATTCATTAAAGTCTGCTTTAATTAATGAATTTTACAAGTTTAAGTTTAATTTCCAAAAAGCTGCAAAGCTGCACTTTATTGATAAATCTCTGTGTATTTTCTATTACTATAGTAATACATTATGAACTCACTGTTACATGCACAGTTTACAGTAGTGCGAGTACGCTGCACTACTACACAGCTCCTGCTTGGGGTGATTGTTTAAAATGGTATATAAAATTATGCGGTAAGAGCTATAGGTCTAAATCAGCCCTTTTAATCTCATTCTTGTTTTTACAGATTTAGCTGTTGCTATTTTTTTTTACTTCCACCTGCACTTTTTTTTTTTGCTCGAGAAACTCAAACATGTTTACTGACTTCAAGTTGAAGTGCTAATCTTTCCAGGTAGCTAGGCTTACAACCGAAGGACGTGCTGTCAAATCTGATCTCCCTGTACAATCCACCGATTTACTACAGCAATGAGGTGGCTTGAAAGATTTTTAAATAGTGCTGTTGCTGTTGTCATCACTAAGTACCGAGTGCATCCACTTCATTCTAGGAAGCACAACCAAAATGAAAATGCTATGTTATGTAACAGTATGTACAACCAGAAAGATTTTTTGTCATGTTTTGTCTAGCGAGCTTGTTCATTCCTAAAATTTTAGATCTGCACAATCCAGAAACGATCTCTGTGTCCTTTCCCATGTCTGCCGGGGAGGCCCCTTGTTAAGATTCCAGACAAACAATCTAATTTGCATTTGTTTGGCTGGCAAGTCAGTTCAGTTTTGCATGTGTGCCTTGCTGCATCAACAACATTAGACATGCAAACTAAAAATATGTGTTCTTATAAGAGAAGCAAAAGCAAAGAATATGTGTTATAATAATAAAGTTGCAGACAATGGAACAGAGTAGCATCACTTTATATAGCGGTCCCCAGATTTTTGCTGCATTGTGTTCATGGTTTTATAAGTGTGGAGCAACTCCTTTGAACTTTATTACTAATGCAAAAAGTGTAAAATATAAATCATGTAAATTTCATACTTCTGTGTGAAAGCTCAACCTGAAAGTCAGGCCATTACCTCCTGTCCAGAAGTGTGTTAAATTAAATTTTATCTTTAGCATTAAGGCATCTGTGTACAAGTTTAATCCAACTAGACAAATAATGGGGGAATTCATCAACTACAAGTGCCAGATTTTTCATATAACTCAAAAGCGCAATTTTACATCTGAATTTAGTGAATGTGCTTTAAGGCTTTGTTGCTATAAACTGTTGTGTTCAGTGTTAGAAGATTCCAGCTGGTTTCTAATTCAGAGCCACGGAAGATATCTTTAATATCGATGGCTTTGAGTTTGCAAGATTGAAAGATGTGCAAGATTTAACTTTCCCTGATCTTATTTTGGAAGGGGCCTAACCCTGCTTTGCAGCTGTTTTTTATGTTTGTAAACACACTGTAATTCAATAAGGTGATGTTGTAATTGAATTGTAGTGGATTTGTGCTTGGATTTGTGCATGCTTGCTGTGGTAGACCTGTGTCCGCTTGCTGCCTGTCATTGGCTAAAGGGTTGTCATCTTTCCATCCAATGCCTTAAGGGATAGACACAGATAAATCCTATTATGTGGGACCTGCTTACTGCCGATAATCCACTGCTGTTTGCTTGTGAGTGAGCGCCTGTCAGTGCGCATGTATGTATTGCTAGCCGCTGCAGTAATCCACAGCACTATAAATAATCACTTTGATTTTCCTCCCTCTGTGAAACAAATTGACTTTTTTGGTATACCAACACAGCAGCTATACCCCAAAGGCTAGCACAGAAACACCTGCAGTACGTGCAGAAATACTGCTGCAGGAGTTCTGATTTAAAAACAAACACCCAAATACGCAAAACATGCATATTAGTTACTGCCTTTAGTCAGACTTTGTTCAATATCACAGATAGTGACTGTGATGATAGATGCCACAAAGAAGTGGGTTTGTGCACATATCCTTTTTTGTAAAAGAAAAATATTTGTAAATATTTGTAAATGAAAAATATTTCCCAACCTTGACTGCCTGATGTAATGTTACAGAGCTTAGGCATTTTTGGAGCCGTCATGACCTTTGCCAGTGTGGCAAACATCTACATACAAAGCAGTCAGATATCTGGATTTAAACTACCTGATCCCTTTATTATGTAATTACAATACACGAACAACAAAATTTACATTTTTAACTTTTTAGAAACTAAATGTTTTTTTTCTAAAGTGTAGTTCTGATTATTTCTGGATTACACTCTCTGAGTCATTTCTTAAATCTCTCTTTAAATCAGATTAAACACCTCTTCCATCTCCCACCCC
>VUQK01011227.1:45693-64969 GCA_015106715.1 Bujurquina vittata
TCTGTCACACCAAAACACTGTCATGTTCTGTGAGGTATCCCTGTTTTGACCTTGGCAAGCATACACACTTGACTGCTTTTCCCCTAACGTGATCCCCCCCCCCCCCCCCCACCCCCCCCCCCCCCCCCCCCCCCCCCCCCCCCCCGTTTTTTTTTTTTTTTTTTTTTTTTTTTTTTGCACACATGCTGTGCTGGAGCGGCTATGCTAATTTCCTCCGGCCGTGAATGACAATACGCTCTCTGTCACTCTGCGGTCATAAGCGTCCATGCGATTACTCAACCTCATGTTTCACTCCAGAGGCTTTGGATGACTGTCATCTGACACAATCACACACCGTGACTGCCCACTCGGTTAACAAGAAAGGGAAAACCCGGGCTCCTTACGCCTCTTACCTCCTGCACACACGCTGGACGGCTCTGCTGCTAGAATCTCAATGCAAGACTTTTTGATTATCTGAGACAGAGGGAATGGATAAATAACCGTTATGCGATACTTCAGTAATGCAATATGATGTAATATGATTTTATGTGTGTGAGTGTTTATATGGTATACGTGTGGTTTTTGTGTGCCATACTGAGTCAATGATTCCCCTGAGGGCTTGGAAACCTCCCCATACAGGAAACACATGTTCCACAGTGTCTGCAATAGTTGCAAGCTAGAAAAACAGCGACAGAAAGAAAATAAGCAGTTTGCATTATTATGTATTTGCAATATTGTTGATATCTATCAGTGGGCCCTACCTGGGTCTGGTTGAATTCTTTGACTCCTACGCAGTAAACAATAGCTCCCATAGATCTGGCCCTCTGTGCCTGCAAACAAAAATAAGAACAATTGCAAAGAGATTCTTGCGGTCTCATGAAGCCACTGAAATCTCCCAAAAACCACTTTCTCGGATTTTCTCAGTCCACATTGTAAGACTTTTGACTGGAGGTGCACAGCATGAGCCAGTCTCCAAAAAAAAAAAAACAAGGGCCTTAGCTTTGATGCAGCCTGATTATTAATTTTAGCTGTATTTATCATCTGTATTCTGGATAAATGTAACAATGACCACTTAAAAAAAAAGTCCCAGAAACTGGTAAGCTTTCAGTTAACTCACCAAAGTGAACAATGAAGTATTGAATGTGAAATCTTTAAGTAAACCATGGAGCATCCAAGAGGGCAGATCTGCATCCAAACTGCAGATGCACTAATCAAAGCTGCGTAAATATTAATGCGGTTTAAAACACGAAAACCATAATGAGGGCCACCAAAGGAGAACAGCAGTAATAATGTTACAGGCATACAGCCTACAGTAACAACGCCCAGACTTTGCTGGAATGCTTTCTCAAATGTTTATAATATTTTCTCCACCCCCCCGCCCACCTTCCCCCACCTCAAAAAAAAAATGATTTCTACATTATAATGCATCTTACCTCTCTTTGTGCTGTGTCAAACTGCCACTCATTCAGCTCTCCATCAGTCAAGGCGATGATAACGCTGGCAGTCCCTGCAGAACACACCACTGTCACATTTCACGTTTAACAATGTACTGGAATGTATGAAACATGTAAGACGAAGCTTACCATGTTTCTCTTGATAGATCTGTGCGTTAGCCTACAATTAAAGAGAAGGAATTATTCCGAGTTCCACCATAACTGGCAGATCATCCAAGCGGCACCGCAGATGATCATAAATGCTAACATCTTGATCTTGATGCAGAGCCAAACCACAAATCCCACTTTGAACAGCATGGTCTGCCAAAGATGGGGGAATATGTTTAAAGATTGTTGCATGTTTTGCTATTAAAGCAAATTCCTGCTTTCATAAAAACAGAAAGACAAACAGAAGAGTAAAGGTTTTAGAATTCCTCGCTTAAATACTTAGCTCTGCACTTTCAGGAAGCAGCAAGTAATTCATGATTTGAGCCGCACCTCATACTTATCTAATTGCTCCTGGTTCCAGCTGCCAGGCAAAATTAATGCTCAGTGGCTATTTTCTGGAAGTTTTATGAAGACCCAGCTAGCATGATTTAGGCTGACTTTGTCAATGTACTGCGCTCTTAAACCCAGCCTTACCATCTCCAAGCCTAAGTTCATATACGTGTCTCCACCAGGGATAACCTTCCTCAGAGCCATTAAGCCTCCAGTGATGTCCTCTCTGTAGAATAAACAAGTAGCCTTATAAAACATCCTGAAAGAAAGTTGCTTTTAAGAAAAGATATTGAATAAAGCGGGGAGTTAAGAGTCATTTGAGTCGGAAAGTAACTTTTTGGCTCATGTTTTATCCAAGGTTAGTGCACAGCCAAAACTGGATTCAGTACACTGAAGTTCCTATTTGTATTTGTAAGGTTGCATGAAGCTGGATGAAATCAGTTAGTAATTATACAAGATCTGGATTTTCAAAAGGTTACAGAACCAGATTTACAGATAAACACAAGAAGAAATAGCAACCCCGTATGGAACTGGCACACAAAGACAGACATGAGGGATAAATCAGTTACTGATATGTGGAATTTACCTGTTCTCAGTCAGTTTCATGATGATTTTTCCTTGTGTGGAGAAGACTATGAAGGACATTCTCAACATGGGGCTGTAAACACAAAGTGCTTTCATGTTAACACTGAGGCAAGGAGAAAAAAATATCCAAAACACGTCAATGAGTGAATCTTGGTGGTACCTAATAAACTTTTCTGCCAGCTGCTCCACAAAGGAGTAGATCTCTATCCAGTGATGCTTCACGCTCCCAGACCTGAAAAATAACACAAACACAACCTTGTGCGATGTGATGTAACAGATTACTACAGCTAAAGTAAAAATTTCTTGTTGAAAATTTGAGCCAATATCTAAATAATGGGGCTTTACTGTCATGCTGTGATTCAAAGGTAGCGTCCGTATGAATACTGAGGACTTAATGGTTGTGAGATGTTTTTTAAGGAAGCGGTTTATCTATCACACAGTGAGGACCTGGTCATCTAGTCGCATTCCCTTGCTTTGGGGTGTAACCTGTCGGCTGCGAGCTGTTATTTAGCCTGCTTCATGCTGCTGCTGAATACACGACAGTCTCCTTAATGAAATCGAGTCCCATGGGGCTGCTAATGGGGGCTAATTGCTGCTGGGCCAGAGGGTTGAGGTTAGACAGGGACAGATGTAGCAGTCTGCCTCTAGCAGAGACCACGGAGCAGGCAGCTGGCCTCCTGTGTGTATTGTGGATGTGGATGTGTATGCTTGAGAGTGCAAGTGTGTGTGTTTGACTGTGAGGGGGAACAGATGGTCTCACTGAGTGCAGCCAGCCCAACAACAGGTTGGGGATGCATGGAGTAAAAAGGCTGTGACATGAACAACAGAGGGACCCAGAAGTAACACTCAGCAGGGGGTATACGTGCGAGTGTGTGTGAAGGATGCAACATCAAACAGCTTGTAAACCAAACTCTGCAAAGGGCAGGGCTCTGTGTGTATGTATAACAGGGTCACAAGCAAAGTGAAAATATGAGCTGGTTAAATTTATCATGGTGTGTTTTATTTAACCCAAAATTTGCCTGGTGTGGGGATAATAAAGACACTGTTTGAGGAGTTTACTGGGAAACCCCCCCCCCCATCTTAATCTTTTCTTAAACTCCTGAGACCAGAACTCCTATTTGGGGGCTATTTGGGTTTACTTGAACCCGATAAAGTATAAAAACTAAGCTTCATCTTTGAACAGGAAGTCATTAATTCATTACATAGTTACATACTTTTTTTAAAAAGCGTGTCCTCATATGGAGACAGTGGGATTATTTTACAGCCTAACGCAATAAAGTCAGCAATGTTTAACAAAGTATAAAATACTGTATTGAGCAGAATGAAGTAGAAGGTGCAGAAAAGCCCAAATGTAATGTTCCCTTATGAGGAGGCAGGGCACTTTTTGATACACGTACACAACTGAAGCTCAGTTTCAGACCAGTGTGCAGAACAGAAAGTGATTTCACTGCCAAAAGTGAAAGGTGATCATAAGTGTACTATTCATTAAACTAAGTCTAACTCAAAGGGTTCTTTTGTCAGACTACCGCAGTACCTTTGTAGTTCACCTTTGTTAACTACAATGAACGAGAAGACGATTGGGCCTCGTTCGTATTAGTAGTCCTTAGTATGTATTAGTATGTATTATTATACATACACAGAATCTTTTGGTTTATCAATTGTTATTTTTATTTTATTTTTTCGTCATGAGGAAAACATCTGCCAGAACTCCCCAAATCTTTTTAGACAAAGCAGCTTCTGACATTTGATTTGAAAACATTGTCGAGCTCGCTGTGAGTGGATTTAACTGCTTTTAAACACGGCAGTTGTTTGTCCTCAGAAGAAGCACGAAACATTCAAACTGTTTCCTGTACTGAAAATCAAAGCAATGTTTCTACAATTTTAGCAATTAGCCTTCAGTCTTCTACCTGCATTCCTAAGCTGTGAGATGCAGAATCTCTTTTCTGAAGCAAATCCAAAACACTCGGATCGGTCAACACAAACCTCTGTTCAGAGCCCAGCCATAAAACACAACACCTATTATTCCATTTGTGGGCAACCAGATAGAGAGAAAAAATGCAGCCTGGTATTCAGTGTGGCTAAGACATGGAGGAATGCAGGGAGCTCATGGTCGATTTTCTAATGTTCATTCTGTGTATACTGAGATGCTTCCAGTGGAGTGCACACACACAATCCCCCGTCAGCATGTCTCATAACCTTCTGGAGAGTGCAAGTATGACAAGTATTGATGAGGTGAAGTCTAGTGCAGACATGATTTTGCTCTATTCTCTATCACTGAAATAGTAGATTAAGTCACTATGTGGCATTTGATATCAGCCAAGATGTCAGAGGTATCTCAGGAGAAAGATCAACAGCTTCCTGAAGGCCTGCTCGAGCTCGCAGGTCCAGACAGTCAAACAAACAAGAGGCGAATCAGAGGTTTGGCCATGCATGACATGCCGTACTCCCCAGGCTCCTCCTAAACTTTTTGAAGCAAAGGGTAAAGAGAGAAGAGAGAGGCTGACAGATGTTGCCGTGAACATTAGAAAGATCATCAAAAGTGTTGAAACCAAAGTAAAATGTCACTCAGCGCGTCTACCTCGCAGCTCATAGGTGGCAGCGGCGGTGCACACGGGTCAGCCGAGGACATACGGAACGCTTTTTTGTTTTAACCATTACCTCAGCGTATTTTCAAATGTTATACCCCAGAGTGTTTAGCTGCTTCACCACAAAATCACATCACTGCTTCAGTCGAGAACATAATTATTCTGCTGAAATTATAACCTGCTATTCTTTTAC
The DNA here is from genome assembly GCA_015106715.1 of Bujurquina vittata. Classification (NCBI taxonomy): domain Eukaryota; kingdom Metazoa; phylum Chordata; class Actinopteri; order Cichliformes; family Cichlidae; genus Bujurquina; species Bujurquina vittata. The sequence goes on from VUQK01011227.1 coordinate 50,967, forward strand.
ACGAGGAGGTCACAAATTCAGCCATACCTTATGTTTTTGTTGTCATTATCGTGTCTTATCTCTGTCTACGTTGCACGTTTTGACACGCTACTGTCCCGTGACCATATGCATAATCTCACCTCACAGCTCACGCGAAGATAACAGAAACATGCCAATTACAATGTCTGAAACTGCACGAGCTGCAGCAGTGTAAAATCATCTGGCTTACACAAGCCAGAACACAGAGAGACAGACAACAATGAGCAAGTTAGAATCCTCAATTAAACTAACCCCAATAACAGCATGTCTTTAGACTGTGGAAAGAACTCAGAGAGAAGCCACGCAGACACCTGGAGAACATGCAAACTCCACACAGTCAGATTCGAGCCCAGGATCTTGTTGATGTGAGGCAACAGCACTAACCAGTGCACCACCATCATAAAGATATTCAAAGCCCACTCTGATGTTACGCTGAGACATAATACTGATGTCAGAAATGTTTGAGGATTAAATGCAGACTGGGGACCTTTGTTTGACATTCTCACTGTCTCAAACTTCATTTCCTGTCCACCCACCAGACTCTTATGAATTGAAAAAAGAAGCAGGAAATACTTGAGAAAAAGAAATGGTCATTTTAGGATTTCTCTAAGACCATTTTAAAAGATGCAGCAGTATCACTGCATTTTAAAGAGCAAGGTTTTTGCAGCATACTTTAAAAGTTAACTAAATGGACTGATGTATGTTTTTGGTGAGGACAAAATCCGCTGGAGGATGCAACAAATGCAAGATTTGTCACAACTTTCCTCCAAAGTTGTGCTTATTACTGATAATAAATGCACCAGGAAATCTTTTAGTAACCAGTAATATAACAACCAGCTACAACCAAAATCCAGTATTAAAGGTGTATTAGGCGCCAGTGGCATCTTTTTGTGTGTGTGTGTGTGTGTTTTTGTTCAATGCAAACACCACTCTAATTGATGACAGAAAGCGATTAATGGCTTCTCCTTCTCTTTATGGTAGAGCCAGGAATGGTTACAGAGATCACCGGGCCATACAGCACCGCTGTGGGGCAGCTCCAGCAGCTGTGTCCGCAGGCGTCATCAGCCTGAAACTCTATCCATCCTGCTCGCCCTGCCCACATCCCGTCGGTAAAGCTCAGCCTGTCTCACCGCTTTAAACGAAAAGAAAAGCATGCCCCAATGTCCAGAATAATCTTACAACTTAAAAATGCAATGTGAATACTTGTATACCTCAAAGACATAAAGCACTGAGTGTTCGATTGTGTGTGTGCGGTTTTTTTAAGTGTAGTCACTCCATTACACAGATTTTAAATTGAATCGTGTGATGGGTGCAAAAGCCAGATTGATTAAAATAAAAGTTATAGTTGTTAGTTATAGTTAGTTTACACGCTCACTTGTCGTTTGCTTTTCTCGGGCATCGTTACATCAGGATGCCCGGCTGCTGCGCTCCGCGTTTCCAAACAACTAGACGGTGGCATGGCAATGCGCAGTGACCAGAAACTAACAAAGCAATAAATAATATCCGAGACTCACTTGTCCAGAACAAAATAGAGGTCGAAGGCACCCTGGCAGGACCTCTCCTCCTCCTCCTCCTCCGCCTGTTGCTCTCCCTGCAGCTCTCCTCTGACCGACACATGGAAACAGAAAATTCCAACTACAGCCAAGACGAGGAACATGCGAGCCCGTGTCCTCGCCATCTTTCCCGGTTACTGTTGACTACTCCAACGCTGCAACAACTAAAGCGCTTCACATCTCCCTCTATCATCTGTTTCCAGACAGACTCTGTGCATATACCGCCGTGTTTCCAGGTTTTCTTTCTCGTTATGTTGAGTGCATTCAGTCAATAAGAGTTTTGCTCAAACCGAACCGGCCACTCCGAGGCTTCTTCTTCGATTGGGGAAAAAAAAAACCCTCTAAGGCTGGGCAGGATGAAGGAGAGGAGCGACACCCGAGGAGACATACAAAACTCCACTTTATTTTCCTCAAAAATGTACTGCAGGGAAAAAAATACCTTGTGCATCGTGGTTTTTGGGGGACATTCTCTTTGGCTTGAGTTGATCAAAAAATTACTTTCTGAGAAGGCGAAAAGAGTCATGACCAACTAGTCTGCCTTGAGCCTTGATTTTTGTCATAGTTGGAAACATCAGAAGACTATAAATCAGACGCATTTCACATGGATAATTAAAATTCCGTTCACGTCCTTTCTAATATCACAGTAATCAAAGGTGTGAAATCAAATAAGCAATCCTGAATGAGCGCAGTCAGCGTTCATGAGTTTGTAACTTGTTCTAATTTCTGTCTTAGAATTTGGGTGTTTATGGAGTTTCTTTAACCATCTCGCGTCAATATTTCGCCCCCCAAAAGAAAAACAAAGACCTGCTCAGTTACATTCCCACTCCGTCACATCCACAGGATACGCGGCGGCTGAAAGGTTTCCCAAGTGCTCCTGTTATTGTCATCATTCCTGTCATTGTGCTGTGATAGGATGCCACAAACAGGGAGAAATTGTGATTTTAATCTAAAGTAAAATAATGTTTTTAGTCTATAGTGTAATTGTACTTTGACCAGACAGCTGGAGCGCACCCAAAGCGTGCTCCTCCGAGGCTTTAGCATTCCCACTTTCTCATTACAGAAAGTTGGCACAGGGAACTAGCAGGACATTTACTCAAAAACCAAAGCTTTGATGCAGAATAATCATTAAATGCTCATTAGACAGAAACATTTAGTTTATGAATAATGCATTTGCCTGGTGGCAAACCCAGACCACCCTGCACCATGTCATGTAACAGCGGCCAATTTTACAATTTCCCATCGCCTACATCAGACCGTTTCCACCAATTTCTTGGAGCTAGACATAATGTCTCCAGAAACGTGACCAAAACCTCTCTGTTCAATCCCACATAGCGTGCATATGCTCAAGTGTAGTCTCGATATCTGTTAGAAGTACAACTTGCTTCTCTTTTCTTCGTTTAAACCATGGCATGACAGAGATCCACAATGCGCACATTATAATTGTATTTCTATATGATTAATTGCAGGCTGGCAAAAGAGCGCTCTGTTCCAACGTGCTCCGTCCTCCAGTTTGTGGTTTTATTAATACAAAGAAAAATAAAATATTCTGCAGAGACTTGATTTGAAACATGAAAATTGTTACTTTTGTCCATCTGCAGTGAACAGTGGGTATGCTGTATAAGGGGCCATTAATGCGCATTATCAACCAGTGATCGCTGTTCTGCCCAAACAAACACGCACATCTCCCCTCTCCACTGAGGGGACTGTAAATCAGACAAAGGAAAATTTACTAATAAAAGACTAATTTGAAGGCGTGTGTGTGTGTGTGCGAGCGTGAGCGCGCACGCGTTCGCATCAATGCGCCACGCTTCGGTGCGCTCTCCGAAGGGGATAAGTGGGAATGGGAGAGGAGAGAGAGGACAGTGCAGAGGAAGATCCAGTCGGATAAGAAACTCGCGGAGACTTCGTTACCGAGGTCCGCTGCACCTGCTGCAACTTCCGTGGCTCCCAAACGGCATAAACATTGTCTTCCATGTCCGGCGGGTAAGTTGGCATGCCGACACGGGGATACGCGATTTTTCTCTTAAATATCAACACACACACACAAACCCAGCCATTTTTTTTAGATCGGTACCAGATTATTCTGTCACGATGCTTGCGCGGTTCAGCTACCAGTATTTTAAAACCTACAACCCAAAAGATCGAATACTTTTAATTGAACGGAGAGAGAGAAGTCAATAGTCACGGAATTTAAGAGCGTTAATGTTGTTTATAAATGATGCTAAATATACGGAACTTATCCTGCTGGCTGAGGAGGCAGCTGGACTCCACGGCAGATGTGGAGACAAAAGGAGTAACCGAGTGAAAAACTGAGACAAAGGACGTTGGAAATCATTTTGCCTCGACACCGGCTGCGCTTACTCCGCAGTGGAACCCTCAGTTTTACTAGAAAAGAAAAAATAAAATACAGATGCGCTGATTTCTTTTTCAGTAGGATATTGGAATTCTGCGTAGGCTTAGAGCAGATCCAAACCGGCTGACTGTACATCACATGTATTAAATCTTTACTGTATTTTATATAAAGCACAATTATTCGCGCTATTCTTTTTGCCAAAACATAAATAAAATTTATATTCTTGGCTAATTTTAACAGTAACTACAATGAGATTGTTCTGCGCTAGAGATGACTCTGACCCCGGCTGTTCTGCTTTTGTGTTAAACAACATGAAAGTACTTATTGTTCTCCTTTACTAATAATAACTATTCCATTACAGTTTAACGATGGATCATACTTTTCTGCCTCGGTCCATCTGGACCGGTGACAGTAAATTCCTCCAGCATCCATCAGATCTCTACACCAGTGTGGTCGTTACGCGCAGCATCCCTGCAGGCACGTGTTTTGGTCCATGCGTGCTCCAGAACACTTTCTACGACTCCATTGCTTTCATAGCGCAGAAATCCTGTGACAGGAGAGCGAAAGCCTGTGTGTTCAGGGTGCGTATACGCAACAACTTTGAAATCAAATGTCTTGTAACTACACTTTGTGGTATCTTAGTTGCTACAAAAGTCAACGGGAACATGATTTTAAAATTAGTGTACTTCCCACACAAATATTTATTTTTATTTCACACTTCAGGCATCCTATTTTTTGTATTATTATGGGGTTTTTTTTGGACAATCTGGGGTTTGTGTCACTTAACTGCTATGCTAGAAATGTCACAGGTCATCTGCCATCAATTAACTATTTAAATAAATCACAAGCCTGTTACGAAAACAGATTAAAAATAAACTAAAATAAAATCCGGTAATTTGGGAACTTGAGTAAAATGTCCGTGGTTTCTATCAACAGGTCGACCCTGAGGCAACGCGTAATTCTGCCTTGGTGCTGTCCTGGTTGCGGCTCGTGCAAGCTGCGCGCAACGGGGAGGAGCAGAACACAGAAGCCTTTTTGAAAGCGGGTCAGCTGTACGCGCGGACTACGCGGGACATCCGGCAGGAAGAAGAGCTGCTGATCTGGTATGACCGTGAGCTGTCTCATCTGCTGGGCTTCACGGATATGGCAAAAGGATCAAAAGAAGGTGAGACAGATTTTTAAAGCGTGTGCCGGGCTAAATCTAATTTTATGTCACTCCCAAATTATTGATATGAAAGTAAATAGTCACATCATACGATTTTTTGTGTCTCTCTTTCAGAATTAAAATGTGGACGGTGTAACCAGGTCTTCAGACACGAGTACCCTTTCCTGGCTCACTGCCGATTCTTATGTGCTCACGTAAAGACTGACAACTGGAGCCGTGAGCATTACGAGCACAAGCACGTGGAAATTAAGAGGCAACACCGAGTCACAGATTTCCACAACATTGCCAGAGATTTGGAACACAAAAGAACTGGAAACAACGACGACGCAGAGACTTCGCCGAAGAGGAGGAAATACGAGGAAACTCTTTATCCCAAATGGCGAAAAACGGTTCTGTTAGAGAAAACTAATATTTCAAATGATGACAATATTGCACCTTCGACCAAGAGTTACGACCAGGCAGCAGGAGACGTCTCTTCCTCTGAGGGGAAATTGAAACCGGATCTTTTGGAACGTAAAAATGAGGAGTTTGCTCAAGGTGGAGAATCTAAGGCTACTTTTACGCACGACAGAGAGATGGACGCGCGACCGGTGACAGGAGAGGGCTCTACCGTGTATTTAAGCACTAACAGTGCGTTTTCTCTGGTGATATCTAACAGTCAGGGTGAACAGAAAAGCGCATTTTGTAAACCGAGTAAAAGAAGTTCTCCCATTGACCCCCAGGCGCACCTCAGCAGAGCTTCAACAGCCCCCTCTAGCCGACTGGAGGAGATGACTGATGCGTTTCCCTCCAGGACCGCTGTGGGATACAATAATCTGATGGCATCCAGTATCCTGAGGAATGACTTACATACTGTACCCTCTCCGGTTGCATTAAACAGTGGTTTCCATTACGCGCCGGAGCACTGGTCCAGAAACATAGGCGCTCAATTGCAAACCACATCATCTCTCACCATCCTTCCTCCGACTTTTACCACATTGGGCGTGTCGGTGCAGAATTGGTGCGCCAAATGCAACCTGTCCTTCCGCATGACCTCAGACCTCGTTTTCCACATGCGCTCTCACCACAAAAAGGAGTTCGCGGCGGAGTCTCAGGTGAGGAGAAGGAGGGAGGAGAAACTTACCTGCCCAATCTGCCACGAATACTTCCGAGAGCGCCACCACCTGTCAAGACATATGACCTCCCACAACTGAGACAAAACGGGGCTGGGGACAAAGGGACTCTTTATTTATGACCTAAACGATACTCATATTTAATAAGCTTAGACTCCGATTCAAAGCGAAACTTTAGTGTATAACTCTGAATGTAGGTAGTTGTACAAAAGCAGAAAGGACACAAATGTCCATCGGAGCTTGTCCACTAGATGACGATAGAGGTACGTGTAAAGTAATCTCAGTACACTTTGTCCGTTCAGTTCTCTGTGTTGATTATTTTGTGCCTTACGGAACTCAGGAGGGACGGAGAGGTTTCAAGGACAGCTCATGATTGTCATAAATATCACAAAGCAATGCTTTAATTTAGGCCATCTGCTTTTCCCCCGATCTAAATTGTACAGGAGGTATGGGTTGAGTGTGTTTGCACATTCGTTTTGAAATCTAAAATTATAAAGTGGGAAAAAAAACCCCAACTCCAAAACGTGTGGTGTGTTTTGTTCCATCATCATGTTGGTTAAAATCAGAAAGACTGTCAGTTTTTCCAGTTCCAGTAGGCGGCGACTGAGACCACCATTTCCCCTGTATTGAGCATTCAGTGTACTGAATATATATCAGATATGTTTTCTTTTTGTTTAGTCTGTCAGAAATGATACGCGAATTGTGTAATTTATAGGAAAAATAATATAATTTTGTCCTCACTGCTATCATGCACTACTTGACAATATGAGTATGCATCTGTATAAGATCCCCGTGGGATCTGAGATTTGTACCCAAAATTTCAGCGCTTTATTTGAACAAATGAGCCAAAATAAGGTTAAATTAAGCAGCTCATTTACAGGCTGCCTGCTCAAAAAACAAAAAAACAAAAAAAAAAACAAAACGAAAACAAAGAACTCTATTAATTTTCTAAAGTTTCTGAGTTATCGTTCATCTGCAGACTTGGATGGAGTCCATGTAGACCACACCACTTTGAACTTGTGATTTTCATGTTTATCCACCAATCATGTGCTGCTTACTTTTCATTGGGGTTAAACTGTGGACAGATGGACATAAAAAGTTCTCTGTTGCAGGTAAATGAGCCGGGAAGAAGGCACAGAGTTCATGGAAAAGTCAAGCGTAGACCTTGTTCTGTCAGTCTGCAACATAAGCAGGGATGTAATTCCCACATGCATTGTCACCCACCATATTTGATTAAGAGAGTTAAACGTCCCAGGAAGCAGATTTACATAATACTTTTTTATTTGTGATCAGTTGAAGAGCATCATCCAAAGTTTTTATAACTAGTACTGAGAAAAAAACTACTCAATATCCTCATAAACTTTTATTTCTATAAATATGTGCTGAGTTTTAAATAAGCACTTACCTTTAGGTAGCCCAAATACTAAATTCTTGGCAGAATAAGTGTCCTAAAATTTGAATCTACAGACTTTCTATGCTTTCTTGAATAGAGGTTTTAAAGTTTCTGAAGGGAAATTAGATTTATTCATAAAAAGAAACCTGCTCCACATGATTAAATGGGCAATTAAGATACACAGTATCACTCTATTAATGCCATATTCTAATAAACAGCACTATTACTTCTCTGAACTCAGTAACCATGTGAGGAAAGAGCTATTTCAGCCCAGACACAGAAAATCCTCTGTTGTCTAATAATGGCCGTATTGCTCTCCTTTAATTGAACAGTCATCATATGGAAAAACAAATATTGTTCTTGGTTCCCCGCTTCCCTCGTTTCATTTAGGCTTTTAGGCATTTTGCGCTCTGAAAGTGAGCCTAGACTACTGTGGTTTTCTCGGTTGGAACTGACCATTGTAAGTACTCTCCTGTGACCATGATTGCGGTTGACATGGGGTTCACTTTCTAATAGCAGAGTGCGGGTCCAGACCGTAAATGGGATCAGTTAAGAAACTGAGAGGGAGAAAAAAAGGTTTGGATGTGTTTGTTACATTTGGGACCAGCCTACTTTAAAGCTACAACTACTGTTAATGTAAACATGATTTATATAAACCCTAATTACAGCCATCATCCTAATTTAAAAGGAGGTTAGGCGCTGTAAATCGTAACATGGTTTGCAGTTACTGAACATTTCCACTTGTGTGGAATGGAGAAGACTGAATCACGCTTTTGTATGTCAGGCTTCTCTCTTTCCCCTCCTCTGTCACTCGCCACCATCTTCAAATTTGGATTTTAAGATCATCTTTTTGCATTTTTTTGTCATCTCCTCTTTGCAAGTTGCAGTGAAACAGAGCTGCACTTTCAAATGTTTTCAAGTTTGGTTGTTTCACTGAGCCCCACTTTTATTACTAGCCAAAAGAAAAAGTCCAGTTTACTTTAAAGTCTATAAAAACATAGAATGCATGTTAGTAAAAATATTAACAGTCTTTGATACATAAATCACACAGTAAAAAGTGTATGTGCAGAGAGTTGAAGTCAAATGCTCAAATGCCTAATGCTCAAAAAAGCCACATAAACTTGTTCTGATTCATTGCTTTAAGACAATAATACAACGGGTGAATAGTCTTGGATGGAAAAGCTTACAATGGAAAAAGCCATACTGAAAGGAACGGCAGCACACTTATCATAGCTCCAGCTACACACAGCTTCGGTCTTGAGTCCCCTTTCCTCAAAATTTCTCTTCCTCTCAGACGAAATTGACGTTCAGTCGCAGCAAACTTCAAGGCGGTCAGTGGTTTGCGAGCAGATGTGGAGCTGCCAGCTTTTGAGACTCAAGGCAATACAGCCATAGAGTAATGAGTTAATAATTAAATGGTTCCCTCTGTCATTTCAGTGTCAGTTTGACACACTGTTTTGGCACCACACGGGGTCAGCTTCCCCCTCCGGCGAATAAAAGTGACATGCAGTTTAGTTGAAGTGGTTGAGATCATCTATCTGTGACCATCTGCTTAAAAAAAAAATCTACAGAAAAGAAAACCATTTACTTGGAAATGTTCTGCTTTTGAATCGGGGGGAACATGGACAGAAAAAAGGAAGTGCATCAGGTTTTTGAGTGGCTGACGTCTTAATATGCGCTTGCCTGCTTCCTCCATCAACCATTAATCCACGGTGGACGTGCCCCTCACATTATTTGCCTTTGGTGAGGTGTAATAATGGGTTCAAGGGGCTCTTGGGGAATGTTGGCTATCTTTGAGTGGAACCTTCCTGCTTTTGTACTAAGCTATTTTGGAACAGCGGTGCCCTTTTAGGATTGTTTTGACAGAAAAGTTCACCATGACGAATCAAGCGTTACACACACTAATGTCCAAGAATAACAAACCCTGCGAAACAATAATGTTCCAGCAAGCAGGGACATTGGATTAAATTATGTATTTATTCTAACTTATAGAATGCTACCTTTTCATAATTTAAACAATACACATGTACAAAACACAGTCTCATCTAAAACATACATATAATCTAACCATGACAAATAATTTTTTTTAAACCAAGCTTCACATTCAAAATAGAAAAATATTTCTGGTTTCATTATAACATTCCTGAAGTGTTATGAGGGGGTTTGTGGGTGTAAATGAATTCCAGATGCTCTCTACAGTTCATTGGATACTTCCTTTTTAAGATATAAAGAGCAATAAAGTACAATATCTTGCAGTGTCGCAGGTATGTACAATGTGGCGTAGGATTAGTTTAAAAGCATGAACAGCTATACAGAGTATGTAAAAATGCATACGTTTCCCCATAATGTCTATTGTTTGTATGTTTTTGCATAAGCTGCCCGATGACACAGTAACAGTCTTTTACTTAAAGTCTTTGTATCCAAAGAAAACATGAACACAAACTCACTGTGAGCTGTTTGAAAAATAAGTACATTCTGCCATTAAAAAAACCAAAAACATCCCTTAAATATTTCTGTCCATGAAACATCAATATTATTTCAAACACAGAATAAAAACTACTGGGCTTTCCCCCCCATTTCTTTTACACACGTGGGTCATCGACTTTACATGTGTGACTCTCTTGCTAACACAGATGCCAAGACAATGTGTCTCTTCAAGTCTGCTGCCCAAGGACAAGGACAGAAGAGATGGAAGTATTTCACTATAGCCTATGTCCCTTGAGGAATAACGACAGCCAGAGTGACTCTGTTTCTCAGCATCAGGAAACTGCTTCACAGAGGTATGGTTATGTCCATATGAGTCCTGCATTCTGCTTCTCTCTGCTCTGTTTCTATCTGCAGGAGCAGGACTGGACGGTCATATTAGGATAAACCTTGAGCACTGGGTTCCTGGATTCATCTTGGTAGAGCACAGCCAGAGGACTCATATTTTCTGGTACGCAGCAGGGCTCAGGAACCCCAGGGATAATCCCAACAGCTCGGACTATGCTCTGAATGGTGGCGTGGTTAGTTGGCCTCACCACCTTGAAGAGTTTGAGCGAAGGGGAAACATGCAAATGAGAAATATAAGAGATTAGAACAGCAAAATATGGTGATCAATATAACACAAGTGAACCTAATCAGTCTATATAAAAGTGCTAAATATAAGACGACTGTGCTCCTACCTTGGGCATAGGAAAGCCACATGTGCCAGCACAATAGTAAGCATCAAAGGCCTTGGGTGCTATGACCCACTCATTCCAGCCAATATCTGCAAAATCCACTCTGAGGTTCCTTCTGGAGCAGCCTTTGTGCTGGGTGTTACTCCACTGCCGCCTCCTGGCTTTACGCATTGTTTGTTCATCAAATCTCAGAACAGGTGACTGTGTATTAGTGCTTCCCTTGTGCTTCTTTCCATCCTTTTCCTCATTTCTCTTCTCATGCTTTTGCCCATCACTGGCAGTCAATTTGTGGCTATCTTTGAGATTTTTCACAGTTAAATCATGGGTTTTGATCCCCTGTGATGTTCTTTCGCCGTCTTTCAAAACCTGTGTTTCATGCGCTCTTCTATTTTGCCCCACGTCTTTTTCCTCCTGGTTCTTCCTCTTCTTTTCCTTCCTTCCTGGTTTAGTCTTGTGCTTGACTGTGAGGTACCATGTGCTCTTCCAAAGGTCATCTTTCCTGTATGAATCAGGTCTGTAGTCAACCTCGGGCAGCTCATTGTTCTGGATGGGTTCAGAGGGCAGATTTGCTTCCCTTCTCACGCGTCCTTTCACCTCTGGTGAGGAGTTAGGTCTGTGCAGGAGCTGAGAGGAATATGAGGGCTCCCCTCCCTCGTTAAATGGGTCGTATCTCTGTAGGCTTGCAGCCACGCTATTGGGCTCATCTAAAGCTTGGTCGTTTGCATACAGTAACAGGTAGGGCATACTGCCAGCAGAGAGCATCTCCTCTGGGTTCATCCTGTACTGTTGCCCTAACTCCATTTCAATGGACACCAGCAGATGACCCCTGTCCCGTGCCTCCTTAATGACCTGGGTCACATCTTTCATCTGCCACACCCCTCTCCGGTGGGGGTGGAAGGTCACATTGCCTAGAAATGACCCCATTGACCCAGATCTGACCTCTGACCCAGAGGAGAAGGAATAAAGGAGCAAGCTGATAGACACAGAAGGGTGCACGGCCGAGGAACGACAGGTTGGGCTCTTGAAGCGTTTGCAGAACCAGGGTTTTTGATGTGGGTGCCTGTTCAGCAGGAAGTGGAATGTGGCAGAGAGGATGACCTCTGAGTCCTGGAGGGTTGTAAGGTTTAGTCGGTACATCATCCTTTGGTCAGCAGAACCTGCAAAAAATAATCAATCAACCAGTCAGTGTCAGGCAGGCAGGCAGGTGAACAACACCGTAGACTTTCGTTTCATGTTTTAAAACCCAAACTGCTTTTCGGAGGTTTAGGCAGAAACTATGTTGCAGTTTTTTTTTTTTCAATCACTCATTTGCTTTTGTGTGCTGGTTTTGAAGTTACCCTAAATCAGTCTTTCTGGTTGTTCTGACTTTTGCCACAAAACATTTGCTGCGACTAGAAAACAGAAACATCTGCCAGTGCAGGCAGTGGTAACAGGAACTGAACCTTGTGTGAACTCAGGCATTTGAGCTTTCAGTGATAATCTAGATAAAATGAGATTGACTCAAATGGAAACGAATATTAACAAATTCCCACGTGAGAAGAAAAGGCATTTGGAAAAAAGTTAACATATTGCAGCAAAAGCACTCATCTGTGGTCAAATCTAAAAATGTGGGACAATTAAACACCTCTGTTTAAACTGCGTTACATGACTGAGCTCTGTGTCTGGTGCACAACTTCATGCCTTGGTAGGATTTGAGAAGGTGCCCTTAAGAGGAACCAGACTCCTCGGATCTGGCTGGCAGAGGTGGAGGGAGGGTGAACAGAGAGCTACATATTCATGATGAACATTTACTTCAACAGCAGAGTTATTGTTCATTGTGTAAGAGTTCAGCGGAAGTATAGACTGACTCAAAAGATATACATTACCCTGGAATCGCCTGCATATGGAAATGCTTACCTCAGATTCTCTTAAAGCTTCCCCTTAAGCTTAATACGGTGGGGACTGTCTGCCCAGACACCACGACATAATCAACTGTTTTAACAGATATTACAATACTATATCATTGTTGTAAAAACTCTCCTACATCTATGCTTTGGTTACGCCTAGCCTTTGCAGTAAAAATATATTGGTGTTATGATATGTTATCTGAGAACCATGTAGGCTACACATGCCTATGAATTGTGTTTATAAAAACAGGAGACAGAGAGGGGCGACTGTGCTTTAATCCTCCTGACTCCAGGACCCGGAGTCACTTTTGTCCAGTATTAACAACAGAGCGTGATTGTTGCTGAGGTTTCGCTGTGATATATTTTACTGGGCAATGCTCGCAGGGAATCGCACGCATTCTTGCGCGTCCGTCTGGGGTAATTGATCAGACTGTGCGCACAAGGGGCACAGCTGCTACCACAAACACAGTGTGCCCACAGCGTCCCGAAATCATTTAAATGCATTCTCAGACTGTTCCAAAAACAATCGCACCTATTTAAAGCATCTGGCAAGACATGCAGCTCCAGAGTGCTTGCACTTCTAATAACCAGGTGACTCTACTGGCAACACATTTATGTATTTGCGTCGGACTAATACCCGACAAATTTAATTTTTGTTTCCATAATGAAATCTGAATGAATGCTTTGGAGCACTTTTGATTCAGGCTATATGTTCACACACCTTGGCTTGCTCGGAAACTCCTAACAGTGTTTCCTTCTTTGAGGCGGTTTTCCATGTTGTATTTCTCATACAACCTGTACATGTGCTGAAAGACCGCGTCCTCCCCCAGGTCATCTGAGAACTGACTCGACGAGAGCTGGAGGAAATTGTCGTCTTCGGTTATTGTCCTAAACGATGCTGCGCTCAGGAAATAGTTAAACATCACCAGGAACAGGTGCGAGGAAAATATGCCGAGAACTGCCATTTCAGCGCTGAAATGAACATAAAATCAAAATCCAAGAGGCAAAGTGCGCAGTCCAAAACTATCCAAAGACGCGCCAAAACAATCCAGACTAGAAAAGCAGCGCGCAAATGTTACACCTCTCCTCTCACTTTCTCTCGGTGCTCTTCTCTGTCAGCTGTGTGGGACCTGGATGCTGAATGTTTTAGCAACAGTTGGAGCTCCTACTTTTACACTTGAGTCTGTGTGACCGCCAGAGGCTCGAGGGGGTTATAGCGGAGCGGCGAGAGGCGCTGACGTATACTTATGTCAGCCAACGAGTAAGCGGCAGAGCACACAGCCAGAAGTGGAGGTCATGATGTTACCCCCCCCCCCCCCACACCCCCCCCCTGAGGCCGATGATGATGTTGTTGTTGATGTC
>VUQK01011227.1:83694-100898 GCA_015106715.1 Bujurquina vittata
ACACTCTCCACACCAGATAGACACTCTGATATTTTCACACACACACACACACACACACACACACACACACACACACACACACACACACACACACACGCACACGTGACCTTTTCTGTCGAAAACAAGGCATCAATGTTCTCAATTTTGTCTTGGCCTGTTACAGGTCTGTGACTCAGTATAGATCAGAAAACGGTCTACACAGACGAGACAGTTAAATCGTTTTTTTTTCTCTAAAGTAAAGGAGTGTGATAGGTGATTCCCGAGAAACTGAAAGAAGTGAATAAAAGCCTCATTATGTGTTTTACAGCCTCTGTTATAAGGTCAGAGGCTCAGAGTGGTCACAGCTCAGTAATAGTTAGACACGGTTGATTTCAGGGGTCTGATTGATGCTCTGCTATAATGATCCCCATATCCCACACTGTGAGGTTCACTAATTATTAAACAGACTGAAATATAGGTTTGTACTTTAGCAGCAGCACTACAGGCTTCTGACCCAGGCCCATCTGTTAGTTGTTGACCTGTTCATTTTCTGTTGTTGCAGAAGCTCTGGCCCGAGCTTAAATGTATAAGAATCGGAAGTTTTTTACATAAAATTTGTTTCACAAAATGCAAAACTCTTCAACAAACATAATGCTTTGCCTGAACTGGCGGTAGAAGAAATCTGACTGATCTTGTGATTGGGTGGAAAGAGGAAGATGATGAATTCATTAAGCCATTTTTGGCTGTCAGTTCTGTGTTTCTCTGACATGTGTGAGAAAATGTCAGAAAGTCTGGTTGAGGTCACACTCATGCGCCCACTCACACGCATCGCACATAGTTATGAACAAAATAAAATATAAAATACACACTTTTGCATACAAGTTTTTTACTTAATATACATGATTAATGACTATTCGTACACCATTTTCTTAACTCTGATAAATGACTCTTTAAATGCGAATTAATGAGCTCCACCTTCCTTGCCTGCATGCACCTTAATAGCAATTTGCATCCATAATTCCTTGTTTGAGAATGAAGCTATTTAGTAGCAGCTGTCAAAAAAAAAAAAAAAAAAATCCCAGAAGAAGCACGTCTTCCCCTGCTTGTGGTCTCAGCTTGCAACATTAGATATTAACAGTAAAGTGCAATGTTTTTTGTAATTCTGTTCTGTAAAATCCAAAGGTGTCAGCGCTGTTTCATTTCCACTGGCCATTTACATTAACTCAACAGAAAATGTCACGTGCAAGGAAAGTCAAAATGAAACACGTCCCACAGATATAGATATACACATCTCTATCTTCTCCCGTCTCTGGCATGGTCGTGCTGCCTTCGCTTTGTACTCCAAGCATCTTCCCATCCTTAAAGAAAGCCTCTGATGGGCCTCCTCGACATGCATTGTTTGTGCGAGAAAATTTAGGCCCCTAGCTCCTGGCCTTGGCCCTCATCTGCAATCCAGTCATAGGCGGGGCTGCCACTGTGACTAATGCCTTATAGATCAGCCTCTTTGAGTGTGTGTGTGCATACATGTTCGTGTGTGTGCCAGAGAAAGAGAGAAAGTGTGACTAATGTCTGCAGAATGGTATTTATACATTAGGGGGCCATTAGTAGTTTAGGCTCCTGGGTGGAACAGCAGGGAGTGAGACAGCCATTGTCGTGGCCCCCGTCACCCCTATCACACCCACTGCCGTCCTTGCGGCACACAGCGCCATTTTTAAGATGTTAGAGAAGCAAGCAACAGCTGCCCGAGCACTGCAACATGCTGAATGAACATCCAGATCAGCAGTTAGATCCGATTTTAGGTCAGAGGCTTCAACTGAAGACACAGTGTCTTACGCATACATGTACCAATACCATACTTATATCACACTTTCATTCATGTTAAGCTAATTTTTTTCCCCAGAAATCTCCACAGCAGATCAAAACTTCCGGTCCAACTACTGCATCATTTTAAAATGTAGAGTTTCTCGATACGCTGCAAAGTGTCTTGGAAATTTTTCCCTACTTTGTGTGAATTTACAGGTGAAGGCCCCAATTCTAGAGAAAAAAAATGACACTATCAAAAAGACCAAAATGGAAATATTATTGAAAGAAATAGCATAAGAAAAACACATTTTAACACTTATCAAGGTAAAAGCCGCATTTCAAATGTGAGCAAGCAAACCTCTGCTTTAAGGTCTTTTTGAGGATGACAGAACTTTCTTATTGTATTACCTGAGATGAGAGATTTTGTGTATTATTGTTTCTTTTCATCATGTTTTTGCAGTCTACACTAGCACTCACAAAAAATATTACCGTTCAGAGGAAGGAAAGGTCAGCAGTTCAAAATCCTCTTCCAGTGGATGCATCCAGATAAGGAGTCTGCGTAACACAGAGGAAGCGGGTCCTCAGTGGAGCTTGCTAATGGTACGAGCAGTGAAAAGCTGTACACACAGATAACAGAAAAGAACACAAAAATGTAGAATAACAGTATGAAAAAATAACCCCCATGGGGAAAAACAAAAACTATATGAAAACATAAATTTGTGTATAATATGAACATAGCTTCCTGTTTTTAATTCTAGTATAAATAAGATAATGGCCCCTGGCCTGACTCACAATAGACATCAGTTTGATCAGTTAACAGAACTCACCACATCTGTGTTATTTCTCAAATCTGACTATTACCAATCTCAGTATTATGTTTGAATGTCTGCTGCCACAGACCCGTGGACTGTAATCAGTGATGAGGGCGTTGCTCAAAAGTAATGCATACCCCCCCGCTACACAGCTTGTTACATTACTTTTGCATTACTCTGTAACGCGGCCTAAAATGCACACATAATATAAACCTTAGGTTACAGTCTCACTCACTGACACGAATACTTATCCTGAACACAAAGCCGACACCACAAAGCAAAACGAGCAAAAAGATCATCACTGTGATCCTGCTGTAGAAACATGCACAGGTAGAAGTGGCTGTAATGCGATTACTGAATTTAACGCATTACATAACGACGTTACCGAATGATGTGATGTGAGTCTTACGTGTTTCTTTGTAGCATTACACCTGGTAAGAAAGGTCAGATTCTGTCCTTTGCATGGTGGATGCCTGTTTCATTCAGGGAGGGTGGGGACCGGGGGGGTTGAGGTAAATGTGGGGAGTCCTTATCCTGTCAGGATCAAGGGCAAGGTTCATTCACATAAACAGGGTAAGCTGAATTTAAAGTCTACCATATAAATATAGATCAGTAGAATTAGATTTCTATCATAAAACTTTTCATTACCTTAAAAAAATGTTCTTTTGTGTTAGTCATCATTTTTGGACACCGGCACCGGTCTATATATTTGTAAGTAAAGACGTGCAAGGATGTCTTAGCCTAAAGAGTGTATTATGCATTATGCACAGTGACCGGGTGGGCTGTGTTAGCAAACCCATGTGTGTGTGTGTGTGTGTGTGTGTGTGTGTAAGAGTAAAGCAGTAATGAAAGGTGTAAAAATACTATACCACTCCAAGATAAACCCTCTCTCCCACGGTCTGACATTTACAGAGCTCTGGTTGGAGCGTGGGAGTACATGAGGGGTTTGCACTATGAGTGTGTGACTCTGTTCACTGTGCGTATGCATGTGTGCGTATGAGGTTTCCCTCCCTCAAAGAGAAAAGGTCCATTGATGTAAGATGCTGCTGTTCCTGTGTCAAGTGCGGCCCAAGGTCAGAAGGGAACTCTGGGATTTTCCACAGGCACGGAGCTGTTTGTGTTTGCGTGTTTCTCATGTTTGGATAGAAATGTATGACGTTTTAGAGTGTGTGTTTCATTCATAACTCAGGGGGGAACTCTGTTTTCATGCAGCAGCGCTTTAGAAGAAGGGATGATGCCACTTTGGAAACCCTGTGTTAGAGGAATATGTCAGCTGCATACATTGTGAGATCTGTGGTCCCTGTAACAGAGCTCTTTAGCCATTGTTGAAAAATGCTGTCAATCATCACAGCTTATCACAGATGCTCTGATGGACTCTGCAAATGTCTGTCTTAGAGAGTCAGAAAAAGGGTTTTATAATGTCTGTTGATGTGATGTGAGAGTTGTAGCCAACCATTTTCTTAAAATCACTCTCTCATGTAGTCATTTGCTTCTACCTGCATGATAAAAGATGCACAAAAAGAAAGAAAAAGCAGGACTGCTTGCAGTACTCCTCCTACATTTGAATTGCTCCTTGGGGTCTTCTTCCAACCACTTCCACCTGATCATCAGTGATTTCACCAGAGACCTCAAACTTCCTTAAATACCAAGAATAACTGTCTTAGTTAAACTGATTTTTGCTGTAATTTGGCAAAACAGCCAGAGCTGTAGGTGTGACTCTGTACTCATAGCACATGAAATGACTAAAATATTCACTCCTGCAGCCTCGTATACTACCGTGAAGTGAAATTTGAGCTGCCTCTTTGACAAAGTGGAAGTAATTTAGTGCCATTTGGCACAGCTCATATACATTCAATAATTCCTCTTGAAATGAGTACTGAATTGGGAGCTTGGGGATTATTAACAGAAAACATGTGAGGCTACATGTCAGATTTTTTTTCTTTGAATTGTTTCATTTTTTTTAGGAGCACACTTTATGCAATGAATTTACACACTAAAAGTGATAATGGACCGTAAATGTCGAGTATACGGTGGAGTCTGCCTTTGTTGACACGGGATATTTTGAAGAGCTTGAGTTTATGAAAAATCAGAGAGGGAAAAAAGCTCTGAAATACAGACTTCCTTTCCTCTCTCAAAGTGAAGAGGAAAGGAACAACCTTCAACCATCAACCTTTGCTCCAGTATTGTCACCCATCCAAAAGACCCACAAATGCAAGCTCACCAGAGACCTATCAAGACAATAAAATATGAACTTTGGCATGATACATCTGATAAAGTTCCCCGCTTTACATGCTGACAGCCTTTACTGAAGTAATTTACCGGGCTTCAATAAAGGAGCACTCAGCTCCTTTGCCTCCTCTGGCTCAGTGGTTTGTGACAGGCGGGCAAGTGGAGGAGCAGCCCATTCAGTGACCCGCCATGGTTGATGTTCATCACACTGACACTGACCTACTTAACTGCCTTCTCCTCTTGAATGTCAAAGAAATCACTGCTTGACATTTGGAAAAAGCTTGGTCAGTATTAGCCAGGAAGGACAAATAATAACCTGGCCTCCCTCTGATAACGATTACTGGCAGAAAGGAGAAAAGAATTACTCTTTAGTGGGTAGCAGCATTGTCTGCATGTGATTGGTGTTATCTTTCAGAAGCTAGGTTAATTTGCCTAGTAAGTGTGCTCAGAGCATAAACACAGGATTAGGCGGAGGCCATCACAGCTAACGTCTCAACTCGAATCAGACACAGATTGATGGTGGTGAGGCAAAAAAGGCTCCTCCGCTGCGTATTTAGCAAGAGGCGAATGTGGGAGGCAGTGACCCGAAGCAGAGGTCTCATCAGTGCCTGTCCCTGTCTGAGCCCTCTCTGCCTGTCAAAGTCACATTTTAATCGCAAACATAATTTGAATTTACACTAATGAATACAAATGACTCCCAGGACTCCACAAGCTGAAAGTAATAAATTATTATCGATGCTAACAATCGCATTTCTGAAGCCCTTTTTCAATTAGCCGCCCCCGTGGAGATGATCATGGAGGGCCCACTCAAATGAAGATAAACGATGCCCCTCGTATCGCCATGCGTCTGCTCCTCTGATTTAATAGCTTTCTAATTCAGTAACATCTTCGACGTGACGAGGCATGAGGCTCTTTTCCCAACCAAAGCTTGATGAGAAAGCCGCTTAATTGAAAGCAGGTGTTAATCAACCTTGCTCTGATGTGTCATGTGATTTAGGAGGGAGTTTGACAAAGAGAACCTCGTCCTTGCCACTCAGTGACACAGACCATTCAGTTCACAAAAGGCCCTTTTTGCTACCCTTAACAGTTTTTGGAGTACACCCTGCACCATTTAACCAAATATCCTATTATCGCTATGACATTTAAATGTGACAAATCGAGGAGACTGATTCAAATATTAGAGAACTTTATTGAGTAGATTCCAAAAAGTATTTTCGGTTACAAAAGTAGCTTCCTAAAATAACAGTAAATGTAATGTAATTTTAATTTCTTGTGGCACATGTGTACTGTTGTTGCTGCTGGTAAAGGCCATCAGCAAAACCAAAGTTTATGTCCATTGACAGGTGCTCATTTACTCTGGCTGCTTGGAGAGGGCGCATGATAATTATAGCAAATTATGGTTGTGGAAAAAGGTCTTTGCTGAGTTCCGCTGATAGACTCAGGACTTGCTGCTCCAGAGCATACAAACCAACATCAAAAATATAAAATTATTCAACTCCTTTAGCATATAAGGGCTACTATAACTACATTGTGGTTTGCTTTTGATGTAGCTGTGTGGTTAAAAAAAGACACTGGCAGACTTGCATGTCTTATTTTAGACAAATGCTCTTTCCCCATTTCCAGGATCCTTAAATGAACATCACTTACAACACAGTAATCCAACGGTTTTACATATGGATCAGTGCCCTTTGGGATATTTAACACTAACTTTACTTTCTTCACTACATAAAAGAAGGTCTGTAAATCAAGCTAATAATGCATCTTACAACATCGCCTTGTTCTGTGCATTGTGCGTACATATTAGGTTAAACTTTCTGCTTTAAAGTAAGTTTCTGTAACAGGGTTTTTAATGTCTTCTTGGCCAGATGTTTCATGACAAGGATCTCTTTCTTTGTCAAAGTTGTACTTTCTCTGTAGCAGTTAGGAACTTCATCGCTGGGTATATTAACTGGGCACATGATAGACATCTGCGTTTCTGAACCATAAGAAAATGCAGACCGAGCTGCAAATTCTGTTTGTGTTTAGTTTGTCTTTTGTTGTATGTTTTGTTGTTTTCACATTTAACAGGCACAATAGAACGGAGCAGGAAATGAAACAAATTTACTGGATGCCTCAGCAAATTAGATCATTTGGACAAAGCACCGTAGGGCGTAATTGTAGACTCCACTTGCAAGCAAAACAGAAAAACCTAATGGCGAGCCCAGCTAACCCATTACCTAACCAACCTAAGAGGAGCCCTTAATCATAATCGTCTTTCTTTGACAAGTCTGTGGTTTTTGAAAGTCTTGAAAGCCACAAAAGTGACAATCTGCTCTGGGAGCGGATGAATGGCTCTCTGTGTCTCTGTCAGTGGGCTGTCATCACAGAGCAGCCTATGGGGTCGACTTACAAAGGGCATGGTCAACAACAACCCAGAAAATCACATCAGTGCTCGTTTATTTCACTGCCTGAAACTCAATTAAATGCCACATTTTGGAATCCAGAAAGAGTTTAGATTTCGTCTTAGAAGCGTGTGACAACTGGTATCTGTTATGTAGGAAAGCATTTCAGGCTGTTTCACTGCATTGATGACAATGAGTCATCAGCTGGATAAACATTACATTTCTTTTCTTTTTCTTTCACTCAACATGTGGCTATTCAACAAAGACAAGAAAAAGAGAGGAATTCTCAGGGATGGCCACAGCATCGACTGTAACTGACATTTTTATATTGTTATAGAAATGACGGCCAAGTCCTTTCAGCTCTCGAGCTCTTTGTGGCATCCTTTGGACCACTGGTTGTGTTAGGTCACTCATCACTCACATAGAATCCTTTTTGGAGACACAGGGGAGCTGTGTAAGTCCATTAACAGTTTGTTATTGCTGTTCCTGATCCAGTCATCATATCATTCCCTTTTGTCCCTCTCGTGTTTAGCTCAGTATAATGTTTTGACCCAGAAAAGAGACAAGATTAATATTTAAAACCATATCAAATATTTTTTCCATATCTTACAAAAATATCCATCCACTGTTGTTGAAATTCAGGACAGGACACAGTGCGTGTGAGTCCCATTCTAGGCACAAGGGTGAAAGCTGAAGCTATCATATCTTTTGTTCGGGTTTAGCAATCTAGCACAGTTACACTCTGATGTTTTTCTTTTGCACATCACATTTCTTCTTCATCAGTATTTACACCAAGTTCCTTGATGTGCTGCCGTGGCTCAGGTGGTGGAGCGGGTTGTCTACCAGTCAGAAGGTCAGTGGATTGATACTCTGGCTCCTCCCATTTACATGTCAGAGTATCCTTGGGCAAGACACCGAACCCCAAGTTGTCCCTGATGCAACTATCAGAGTGTGAATATGACGAAAGCCTATGCCTCCATATCAATCTAAAATATATGTGTATAATTTTTTTGCAATTAATGTAATATTTCATCCAGCCTTGATTTAGTTTCTGCCCTATAAGCAGACTTAATCTTCAGCTATCTGCGTCTCGAGGTGCTGAAGCAAGCAGATAATGAATATATATTAAACTGCCATAATGTGTAAGAAAGAAAAATCCTGCAATACTCTCCAGCTACATCACTGTTCATATCCCACATGCGTGATTAGATACTTATTTATGATTTAGGACTTGCAGATGCGCAAAAGTGAAATATGACAGGACAGCAAATCATTAAAGGAGGATGGGACTAACATGCCACGGGTAAGTGTGTGTGTGCATGTGGATGTGTTGCTGCAGGACATAATTTGTGTTCCATTCTTTTAATCACTTCACAGATGGAAAGTAACAGGCTCGTGTCCGTGTTACACTGTGAGAACACAGAGAAGGAGAAGCTTTACTCTGAGCAAGTTTTCTGACTGACTGCCTCTCTGTTAAGGATTTACCACCATTTGTGTTCCCAGTTTGTAATGCTCCTGAAGTCTATTATGTCAGACTCTTAAGAAGTACTCTATAAAAGATATTCCACTTTGATCTTTGGTCCTTTTACTTGAATTCAGCTGTTTTTAGATGACAATAAGATCTAGCAGCTGTACTTTAATACCAGTTTTGAGTCTTAGAGCTTGTCAGCAATCTCTGCCTTGTCTTGTGGTTTGAATTTGAAAGGACCAGTCTTTAATAAAATGGCACAGTGAATTGAGTTGCTAATGCGTTTGCTATAACTCATAGCAATAATAAGGAAGCAAAGAGAAATAGGAGGAATGGGGGTGGGTAACTGTATGTGCGTGTGAGTGGAGCTGGTATAGATATAGTACACAAGGGCAGTGGCTGAGAAAGTAGAGAGAAAGTAAATCTGCTCCGTGGCTTCCCCGGCGTCAGGTTTAAATGTGTGCAGAGTGTGCAACGTGTTTTGAGGGGTTTCCATGCTGTCACAAAAGACCCCTGTGAGACCAGCTTATTTACCCTGCAGTAAAACCCGAGAGGGAGTAAACCGTGCAGTAAAAGTAGAGAAGGGGCACAGTGGAATTAGATTTAGGGCCACCTCCGTCTCTCTGTTCTGTGTGTGCCATCAGGGAAAACCCAATCTGCAGCCCACTGCTCCTGTTCAAGTTGAATTATGTTGTGTTCAGAGCCAAGGGGTAAAATGTGTTGTATAACACACAAACAAGTTTCAGAATAGCATTTAATTAAAGAGAGAGGTATTACATTGTTCTCAATTATTGGTTACATAGTGGCTGGTACAGTGACAAGATATTAACTCGGCATAAATAAGCAGTTGTGCAATTAGGGGTTATTATATTTCACAATGCTACGCATAAGCACTTGCTTTACTGTACAAGATGCATTTTCACAGATGAATGCAAAATGTGCATTTCTTTTGTTCTTTCAAGAATAATCATTTTTCAAACACGTCAATAGGGTCTCAGATAGAACGTAAACTTGCTCATAACAGGGGGTTCGCTGTTGCTGGAAACCAGCCGACCAGCACTGAGTGAAAAGATGTTGCATACACAGTACAGAGGCTGATGGCTGTGCATGGCCATCCACATGGCAAAAGTACAGTACTGCATATGTCTAACCAACATGCTCCAGTTTATAAGATCGGGTAAGAGATTCATACATTCAGATTCCCTCCTCCTCAGGAGTATTGCTTTATTACATTCTACATTTTGATCATGATCAAGTCGTCTGGTCAAACTCCAGGCTGCACTGTAAGAGTCTGCATGCAATAAGAGAGCTGGTGTGTGTTTGTTAGCAGCTACACGAACAAAGCTCACAAGCAGTGACATCCAAAGGTTGAGGTTCAAACCAGCAGCTCTAAATCATTTTTCAATCTTTGACTGTTGCTTTGTGCAACGTCTAAAGTGGCAAAATGGAAAGTTTGTAAACCTCAGAATATTTTTTGCTGACTTTGTATTAAAATAGCTACAGAATACAGAGAAAGGATGCTATCACATAACAAATTGCACGTAAAAGCCCAGCAACTAATTATTCAAATGACATTGAAATCATTTTTTGTACATTCTACAAAAGAAAATCTGAATATTTAGTGTCCAAATCTTAGTAAAATACTGAATTGAAAATTTATGAGTTTTCAAAAAATTTGTTATGTGGGATCATTCTTTATCTGTATTGGGATGTGCAAGTTGGGATTATGTGTAATAAAATGTTCTTTGTGATAGATATTGTATAAAATGAGCACACAAATAATATTAAAAAAAAAAAAAGATCAGAAGGCAGCGTGCGAATAACACACTGTTTCAGAGTTACAATTTAGCTACAAGGTGACATGTGATCTTCCTCTGGTTTGAATCAACCAAAAGTCCGCCTTACAAACAGACCAAAAGCTGCTTGTTCACTCTAACCACGATCAGGTGCTCTCAATTCAGTTTCCTGTCCTCCGTCCCTGGCCACTTATGACGAGTGGCCAGGGGTCAGTATGGAGCAAGTGAGGTTTATCTTTCCAAGGCACTTGATGCTTTTCATTCCCTTAGATGATTAATTGAAAAAAAAAATCAATAATGTTCTTTTATTAATACCCTTTTCTGCAGGGTGCAAATGCACTTAACTGAAATGATAACACAATCCTGAAACAAATGTTACTCATCAAGGTTTCAAACAGACACTAACTTTGGTATGATGATCTTACACTTGCACACTTTGATGACATTACTGGCAGGTAAAAGATGCAAATATTATCAGATTTTAAAATTGCATGCAATGTGACTGTTAAAAATTAAAGCAATTTCAAAATGAAAGAACATGGAGAAAAAAAATTATGAGATGCAATGTTAAAAAAGAAGTGTTTGAGAAAGAAGGCAAGTCGCTAAACCCGAAAAAGGCAAAACAACCTCAGTGATCTAAATCAAAGTGACATAATCACAGCACCAAGAACACATACAGACAAAGAAAGTTGAAATCAGTGTAGCAAAGCTGAGATGTACAGATTTTATATTATAGCCAGCAAAACAAAAGAAAGCCAAAGAAAACTGTATCATCAATGTCTCGCTCTGCTGGGCGTGACTGCACATGGTCAGACATTCACAGCTTATGCCTTACAGGTACGTGAACTGGAGGTAAAAACATTCTCAAACTACTTTGTGGTCTCTGGGGTCTTCTGGCTGCCACTGGCTGCTGTGAAGCTGTAAAATCCCCTGTAAAACCTCTAACCAGACTTTGTAGCAGAAGAGGTACTGCTCCTGAAACAAGAGGGACAAGGACACGTCTAGCTTTTGGTAACCATTTCTTCCAAAGCAGGAAATTTAACCCTTCTGCTGGCACTCACCTTGGTTTGAATCATCCCGTGCCGCTGAAGTCTCATCTCTTTCACAATGTTGCTTACATTAATCTAAAGGCAAGGAAAGACGGCTGTTAAGCACAGATAATAATGTATGAATGCTTTATTTGAAGTATCAGCAATTAATAAAGCCATGCTATAGCTGTTAAGCTGTTTTTTGGCACAGTGGTTGCTGAGAATAGCCATTGTTAGTAGTGGGGACTTAGTTTGTGCCCTTAGACAAGTGCCATCTCTAGAGCTGTGCCAGTAGCATGGCTAACACCACTAAATGCCATGGTAAACCTATCAAAGTGGATCCCACTCACAGGCAAATCACTTTCAATCAGGCTAAGGATAATGTCAGTACAAATGAGAACTCCTGTACGTCCGATGCCAGCACTGCAGTGCACAGTGACCGGCCCCTTGCGGTGCATCGCCCTCAGGTAGCGGATGAAGCGAACCAGTTGCTCAGAGGAGTGCGGCACACCGTGGTCAGGCCAGTGTGTGAACTTCAGGTGTCGAACAAAGTGTGTCTCACCAGTCTGGAATGGCAGTTAGTTATAGTTTTGCACAGAAGTCATATTTTTGCAGTAAAGCATAGTATTGCAGCCCTGTTATTAGTCCCCCCCCCCTGTGTTTTACCTCAGTCTCCACCATGCGGATGATCTTGATGTGGAAGTATTCCAGGTACTGTTGGTTCTCCAGGTGAAGATGGTACCTGCCAATATCCAAAGGCACACCCAGCTTCTCTGGCCAGTATTTGTGGCACTTGATCCTTCCCCGCTCTACTTCCTGGGTCATCATGGAAACTATGTCAGATTTATTTTCCCAGATCATCTGCCAGAAGGTTTGCACAGTGGAAGGTAAAGGGCCCTGACAGGAGATGTAAAAGAACTCTTCATCTCCAACTTGCATGCGAATATAACTGGCATTGATGTAGTCCTGGTTCTCTCCAACCACAACACGGGTTTTGTCATCTAAGGGAAGAAAGAGAAAAAGCATTCTATATTCTCTATGTGTTTTTGAGTTTGAACCATAGGCTGTACGTATGGTCTTCACTCAGTGGTTAGCGAAGCCTTGACTTGTCCATTTTGATCACCGCCATCTTGGTGTTTTGAAACC
Organism: Bujurquina vittata; assembly: GCA_015106715.1. Classification (NCBI taxonomy): domain Eukaryota; kingdom Metazoa; phylum Chordata; class Actinopteri; order Cichliformes; family Cichlidae; genus Bujurquina; species Bujurquina vittata. The sequence continues at coordinate 96,337 of VUQK01011227.1, forward strand.
AGACATGATGAGCGAGGGGTGCATCTGACTGAGAAGTTCATGAGGTAGTGACTAACTTTATTGTTTATTTAACCATAAATCAGACATTAAACCCCTAGAATCCATGGTGATAACACAGCTTGTAATATTATTTGATCCTGATGCTGCTTCATTTATGAAATGTACAAATCTCAGATAATTACAACATCACATACTTGGCAGGCTCAGAGAAAATTATAAGTGTGGTACCACTGAGTTATTGATAGTGATGTGGGAAATAATTTGTTGTGCAGAAATTGCTTAACTGTTGTAAACAAATATCTCCCTTAGAGTCAGCTTAAACTGAGCGGCTGAGATAAGTGCCAACAATAATGCCAAGTCTCTGAGTAACCATTTTTACAAGCTTTCAACCACCAGTAAGAACGAAAGGATCCCAAAAAGATTTGAGCAAATGAAATTTTTTTTTTTTTTAAGTTTACACTCATTAAAAAGTAAAAGAAGTTCTCTTACAGGGTAGGATATCTCTGTAGCGGTTCTTGTCTCTGTTCTCAGGGGCTTTTCCTGCTAGACAGTTGTCGGAAGGCTTCAGGTGCTCCAGAGCCTGAAATATAAACATCAACATTATAACCATATTAACTTCTGATAAAATAGTGTAGCTTGATAAACAGAACAATAGGCTAAAAATGCACCATTTTAACAACAACTACGTTTCCACAGTATGAACGTGTGCTTACAGTTTTGTTGCTTTTTTTTTTACAGTTTCACAGTGAAGCATAAATCATAGTAAGTTATATAATTACATTAATATCAATGTGGAAGATGTAACTGGCACATTTTACAACTACTGCATACAAACCATGAACTCTTTGACCAGCTCCTGCTGGTCCAGTTGATGCTGCAGAATCTGGATAAGAGCTTTGACTCTGGAGCCTGAATACTGGCTGGCCTTTGTAGGGGTAATGAGACCTAGCCTGGCCAGTTCTTCCTCTGATACTATGGGTGGGCCTGAGGATAGAAACAAATTAAAAAACTGGACACAAGGGTCACTTTTATTTTTTATTCCTTAATTTAAAAAACTTAATGGGTTTGTCATTACAGTAGTAGAGAAATAGGCACCTGTTTGGGGTGAGGCCATTTCCTGACCCGTGGCGCGGAATACCTCATCATCATCTTCACTGCTCCAGCCGTCTGACTGGGTTTTCCGGATGTCTTTGCAGGACTGGTCCAAAAGTTTGCTCACAATTTGTTTCCTGGGGGAGTCAGGGGCAGGGCAGGGGTGAGACCAGACCATTTTTACTCTTCGGAAGGAGGGGATGAAATCATGCAAGGCTGAGCTTCCTTTCCCTGCGACTTTTCCACCTAAAATACAGTATAGACAAAAGGCTAAAATATATTTTTACTACTGCTGCACCTTTGTTTTAAGGCTTCCTAGCTGTTACACTGTACTGACATTATCCTCAATGGAGACCACAGCTCATAAGCAACATTTATCTGCGGGTCATGTTTCATTTATTGCTCTTTGCTGCCTCCTTTTGGTTAATAGTGGTACTCCTTATACCAAGAACCAGTAGTAGGGGAGGACATAATATAGAGGACAGGAAATACACAGACAAGAAGAAAGTAGTACTACCTGTCAGAAGCTCCATGCAACATGTCAGTGACATTGAGGGATGGGCAGCAAGCTTGATGAGAAGGGGTGCTGTTACAACTCTCCTGTTCCACAGACAAACAGCCAGAGGAGGCAACAGAAAGGAGGAGCAAGATGTTAGCAGGAGGTGTTAGTAAAGAGGAAAGGAAGGGCATGATTTAATTTTAACAGATGAAAATGTTGCTATTAGTTTAAACACTGTGCTCTACAAGCCTTGAGCCACCCCTTTCTTCATATTTGGGGAAATAGATGAGGTGAGTTATTGAAACACGAGCAAACATGTGGAAAACACAATAAGGGAAAAACAGAGTTTGTACAATTCTAATGTACTTGAAAGTCAATATTTGGTATGGCCTCCTTTATTCTTCAGCACAGTCTCTTGGGCATCCTTCTTGTTATTTCTTTAAAAAGTCTTCAGAAATAGTTGGCAAGGCTTCTTGACGGACATCCAAAGCTCCTATTGTTATGTTCTCGGTCTCTAATGATCCCACACTGATAATGTTGAGGTCCAGGCTTTTCTATTCAGGAATGATTTACTACATTGGCAGTATATTTGGAGTTACTGTCAGGCTGCCAGTCAGATACTTTCCAGATGGTACTGCATGATGGATCAAAAATCTGACTGTACTTTTCTGCCTTTATAATTCCATCAACTGACAAGAACCCCAACACCACTGGCTTAAATGCAGCCCCAAACCATGACAGAGCCTCCACTGTGTTTAAGGAATGGCTGTAATACCTCTGTTATATCTCTGTAACGACCTCCTCTGAACATACTCATAATGATTTGAACCAAAAATTTCTAATTTGCACTCATCACACCATAAAACCTGTCACTTCTTCTTTTGTCCTCAACTTGCCAAGTTTCCACATTTTTTTAAGGACACACTGCACACCATGCCAAGATATAATGCTAATGCAACTAGTTCGTCCCTTGAGTTAGGTAACTTTTTATGCTTGAATAAGTCATAGTTCTGTATACTTGTTAGTGTCTATATTACCTGTTTACCTGTAGTCTCATCTGTCACAACCGTCAGCAGGTGAGGTGAGGGCGGTGGTGAAGTTAGAACAACATCTGCGTCATTAACCACATGGTCTGAAGTTACCTCTGAAACAGCAAATGTAGACAAAATGTCAACAAAAAAGATTAAAGACAATTGAGTTGTTTTTTTAAGCTGTCCTCATTTTTTTTAGTGTATTTTGTGTTTCAGATTATCCTCTAAAACAGTCTAATAGGTTCTAACAATAGGAAATAAAGACGGATTCGGCCTTATTTCTCAGTGTCGTGTTGCAGTTACAGCAACTAAAGATCCAATGACTTAGCAGCAATCATTGCCTGATATTAGGGGACTGGATAGTGACATGACATTTCTTAAAATCTGTGAGAGTAGAGTGTCTGTCAGAGAGCATACCAGGTGGGCGGTCCACTGGCCTATTCAGCATGAGGTCAGGTGAAGAGCAGTTATCAGGGCTGGACACAAGAGCTGGCTGCTCAGCTAAAATAGCTTCAGTTTGAGCTGCCATGTTGAGCGGTGTAGGTGACTCAGTGTAGGTCAGGGGTAGAATATCTCTGCAAATGGTGAGCTGGACAGTGCCTTCAGCTTTGCGTATGATTTCCACCACCTTACTGTGGCTCAGTCCAGACACAATCACACCATTCACCTAGCATGGGCACAAAGGCAATTAAAGTCTGCCCCACTGGGGAGATAATGTAACAGTCATTACATATGATGTCTTATTACCTCTAACAGAATATCTCCCACTCGCAGCCGGCCATCTTGCTCAGCTACGCCACCTGAGCAGATTTCCCTCACCCTGAGCATGCTGCCATTTGTTCCCCCAACCAGTGCAAAGCCAAGGCCTCCTCCTTCTGGTTTAGTGAACTCCACTTGCATGACGCAACTCTAAAAAGACATTCAGAAATAAAGAGTTTAGTGGAATCAGTAGTTGAGCCATGTATTTACAGGGCCAGAGTTTATTCTACACAAAAACTGTGTTGTGAGTACATAAATGAGTAGACAGAATTCACTGGCAGATTGACACTAAATAGGATCATGTTACAGTGCCAACATTAACAGACACTTTAAAAGATGTGCAGATAAAGAAACTGACGTGACAAAAAGCTGGTGGTGCTGGGAACAAAATAGAAGGAGTACACTAAAAATTACATTTGTTAATAAACTTACATCCTGTTCTTGGGTGAGAGACAGACATCTGAATTTTCCAGCAGTCTGATACACAGCTTCATCTGGAAAACAGACCATGCAAGCAAAAAAAAGGTTAACACATCTGTTGTTATGTTTTTAGGAAGTATTGAGCAAATTTAAGAAAGGAAACTCCTGGAGTTTGGGCCTAAGCCAACAGCGGAACTTCCCTTCTCTAACAGTTTGCATCCATGCGACCTTCTGGATTAAAATAAATGTCAGAACCAGACACACAGAGAAAAAAAACACACACACCAACCTCCCACCTCTTCTGCCATTTTGAAAGAGAAGTGTTGATCAGTGTGTTTCCTTCCTGACATCCGAACAAAGCTGATCTTTTCAGACTGACCCTCTCCACTCCATACACCGTCACCAGGCAACTGATCTACCTGTCCTATAGACCACTGGCTGTATGGTTCTGACTGTGTGTGTGTGTGTGTGTGTGTGTGTGCGTGTGTGTGAGTGTGTGTGTGAGATGCTTGTGGCCTTGCAGTCCAATACACCAGTGGAGGGCCAGAGGCTCGCTAATTATTAATCCTGCTGTGAGAGCCCAGGATCTGTCTGTCAGCATTCAGATCACACACACACACACACACACACACACACACACACACACACACACACACACGCACGCACACACGCGCACACACACATACACACACACACAGATAGCTGCTAATCGGAGCTCAGTAACATCCAATCAAAATTCCAGAATTTCACTCACCCAAACT
>VUQK01011228.1:0-11096 GCA_015106715.1 Bujurquina vittata
AAAAAAAAAGAGGGGCCCCCCCCCCCGGCCCCCCCCCCCCCCCCCCCCCTGCATGGGGTCAAAAACCAGCCTGTGCACGCCTCTCCTCCGCACACAAGCCCACCAGCGTCCCGTCAGCCATTGCTAAAGTTACCGTTACGCACATATTCGAGCGCAAACGGCTGTTCACAGCGACGTTGACAAAGAGTGCCGCACATACGGAGCCCGGCGCGCTGCACTGCGCCGCCTCTGGAGCGGATCTGGCGACCAGCACACGGATACGGAGCTCCGTGAGCGGCAGCCTGCGCGCACAGCCTTATAAAGGCACGGCCGTGCGCGCAGCGGCCGCGCCTGTCTGCACGGCTCTATTAATACCACACGCAGCGGAGGACGCTCACCTCTGCGACGAGCCACAATGTCAGGGCGACATCGGCCAGCGGGAGCCTCATAGCACCGGAGAGCCGGAGCGAAGCTCCTCCCGGGGACAAGAGAAAGACGCGGAGGAGACGCTCCTTTATCACGATGTCGGTGTCATGCCGGTGGCGGATCCACGGTGTGACACGGAGTCCTCCGGGTGACGGGACGGATGACGGCGACAGTCAGACGGTCCAAAGACGGAGATTAAATGGCAATGGAAGCTGCATTAGCCTGTGATGTGGGCTTACGCCACGCCCCTTTCCCAGCCCCCCATCCCCTACACGCGCACACACGCACGCGCACACACAGGACATTGCATATCAAAAGAATATATAAACTGTGGCTATGACTTTATTCCAAAGTACTCTGCAAAAAGCCTCGAGCCGCTCTTTGTGTCTTTATTTTTGCAGGGGAAGCATCTGCAGAGGTCTATTCACACTCATGGAAACACAGAATACAGAGCAAAAAGAGAGTTTGTGCATTCTAATAACCTTAAAGTCAGTATTTGCTGGACAGGTCTCCAGCCGGTGGCAGGGCCAGCACAGAGAGACAGACCCAGTCCTAAACACTTAAGCAGCGCTTTTGTTAAAGCACTTGAATTGAAGCTGAAAGTCTGCACTTCAATCACAGCCTGATGGGTTGATTGCAGATTCACCATGGTGATGTACGCACACACAACTAAACCTATGGATCCAACTGCATCTCAGCATGAGCATGTCGAACATTGCCCCAAATAACCTCGGAGCTCATTGAAAAATACTGGCATATCAAATATTACAGCAATGCCAACCATACTATAGAAAAGTCAAGAAGAGTGCAAATTCTCCCAGATGGCATAAGCAGAGTGAATTTTGCTGCTAGGATGCGCGTGTTAGTGCCTAAACTGTGCCATCATGTGGTCACATGGTCCTGTTGTTGTGCATGCATATCTCGTGAATGGCAGGAGTCATACATAAGGTCACTGTCTCTTTGCTAACCGGCTCTCATCTTTGCGATGACTCCAAACAGCAGCAAATTGTGCCGTGTTGTGTTGTGTTGTGGCAGTTGCAATAAACTGTGCACACACATGCACACGAAATGCACACGCAAAACATATAAAACAATGAGAGGAGCTGCACGTCGCTCAGAGTTCTGCTGCTCTGCAGCACACTGAGGAGAAGGTGTGATTACAGGGTCAGCTGTTCCAGTTAAGCCCACAGAGGACCCCCCAGAGGACCCCCCCCAGAGGACACATGCACATCAGGAGGGAGTGAGAGGGACAGAAGGCCCAATCCAGCTGGGATAGCATTACTGCATGCTACATTATTGGAAATGATTATGAGCCTAATGTGGGAGATTAAGAGGCCAAAAGCCCACTTTGCTCATCTTTACAAAGGAAACCGAAACAGAAAGAGCCAGAGAGGATCCGATATCTCCATAATCTCCATTTGGCTGGGAAAGTGATTTATGAAGCTGGGATGAGAGGCGGCGGCGGCCGGCTGACGTCAGGAGAATGAGAAACAAGGCATATAAATAACCGCCGGCTGACTTTCCACTAACTTTCTTTAGATGTTCGATACTTCACGTGTTTTATCAGAGCAGAACAATAGCAGCTAACACTGAATTATATCAGAGTCAAACGATGTGATTTCAAAGAACGCACACAGCACGGTCCACCCTGGCCTTCGACAAACCCTGTTTTCACAAAGCGCTGAAAGCCTTTGTTACATCTTTACATTGTTATTTTGTGTCACTGCACCTTCCTGTAGAGTCCTGCACTGAGCTACAGTGTAGCTTAACTATGACGCCTGGAGACAAGACAACAAATAATTAGACGTCATTTAGACGTGTTAGCGTGTACGAGGAGTCCTTAAAGCTTTGGCTAGACGTCTGTGTGCAGGTACACCTTCATCAACACAATAATTCTCACAGAAGAATGAACAGAACAGAATATAAAAAGCAAAAGAAAGAATACCAAGAACACCTTTTACGGGAGACATTTATAGTTTAAAGGGAATGGCTTTCAGTTGTATTATTATTGTCATATCCAGGTAACCCCTCCAACATCAGACACTCTCACACCTGTCTGAAACCTCTTTTTGTTCTCTGGCTTTTCAATCCAAATGAGGATACTTTTATTTGTCTTATTTTTGACTCAGGTTTTCTCATTTTATGTTTCCTCTGTCATTTTGTCCTCTGTTTTGTGTTATCTGATTATTTTAGATATACAGCGTTTCTTCTAATCTCACTGTTCCCTATAATGGCGCCACCTTTGTAAGAGAAATGCATTTGTGGGTGACGTCTTCAGCTTATTCTGCTATCCACTCTGCTTGGCGTCATTTGTTGGACCTGGTTGATCGCTGCTTAAATAATGGGAGCCCTCCCACAGCTGTTGGTGTCCAGGCTGGGGACCAGCACGAGCAGGGGGAGGTGCCAGGCTGCTGAGGAACATGTCTAATTTCTTCAGACTGCAGTCATCCAAATAAATAATTAAAATTTTCACAAATGATTGTTCCTATTATTACCGTACAGTGGAAAAAAAGTTTCCAATCACATCTGGTACAATATCTTCATTCTGAGCCCAGCCTAAAGATGGCAGTCAGATGTAGGCTGCTGCTGCCCTCTGGTGGCATTGTGAGGTAATGCCACAGCTCAGGATGTGTGAGAAGATATTACAAAATGATGTCTTCCCTCATCCATTCTCTGAGCAGCTCAGGGTCCGGGGTCAACGTAATGGACGGGCCTCAGGGGTCCAGGTGAGGCGAGGTGACCGCACCCCCCTCAGCTGAATTCTACTGATACACTACTTTAAGTTACATTAATTCATGCAGTAACACCCATATTACTGATACGTTTTTGCAGTGCGAGCTCAGTTTATTTATTCAGTTAAAAGTAGTTCAGTTGTTCTGCAGCAGTCATAGTAACCAGGAGACTGAGTGCCTGTGCAGGTCAAACTTTGGGACGCAGCCTTCAGGCCATTCTTCAGCTTGTGCAGCTGGTTTTAAAGCTTGGCGCAACTCAAAAACTGCAAAGCAAATGGAAATGTGTTGCAGCATATTGTGCACTCAGTCAGCTGTGCTAGTGTGTGGTGAGCTCATTGATCCACGTCTGCACCCAGAAAGTCTCTCTCCTGTTTGTCTCTGCAGTCTAACGCGTGAGATTTCTGCATGTTCACAACTCTGGCTACATTTCTCTCTGGGGGGGGGGGCTCAGCTGCATGGTTGAAAGCGTGCACAGTGTGCGTAAGTGTCTGCATTTTTTTAAAAACAGCAATGACTTGAGCCAAATGGTGAGAAATAAGTGCAGTGATTTAAAGAAGAACAGAGTTTTCAAATAGAGCTCCAAGATACCATTTAACACCGGTTTGGTGCTAAGTTGTCTGTTAGACACAACATTGGTGCATCCCTAGAGTTAGAGGTGCTTTTTAATTCTTCCTGTTAGTGTTAAATGGCTTGAAGCAAAAGAAATCCTCTGAAAAGGGTCAGGAACACGGACTGGGCTGAAAATGAATGAAAAAGAAACTTACAAAGGCCTTCAGAACACCAAAGGAAATATAAAGATATGTGGCATGCAGCCTCTGCACAGTACTGTGCAGTGAGGTGCACAGAATAAAAGACACTATGACTGCGTGGGTAAGATGCAGCTAATAGTTAAACGCTCTTTGATAAGAGAGAGAAGTCTCACGGGTGCCTTTGTATCAGGTTTATCACAGTTCGGCCTGCAGCGGTCAGCAGGGTGCCGTCTGTGTTCCCATGCCAGCACATCAGGTCAAGGGGTCGTATGATCAGATCTCAGGCGTACTGGTCGTCTCCTCTTAAGCCTTCTTAATGGCAGTTTAAAAAGAGAGCGAAAAGCACCTTTTTCAGGATCACTTCACCAAACTTGATGAATCAAATCTGTGTTCTGTGATTTGCTCATGTGTGATGTGTCCCATAATACACAATATAGTTATTGGCTGAATTCTTATCCTCTGACATGCAAAATAACAAACATGTAAGCCGCACAGAACTTCTCAGCACTGTTTTATTTACAGTTCAGCACATTCATGTACAAATCTGCTCCCACAGTAAGAGAGTAACTTCACATTAATCTACAGGACAGATCCAGTGGAAGTCACGTACACGCTGAACATGATGTGAAAGGACTGAACAGACTCTGATGTGGGTCTTATCATACGCTTAAACACAAAACATGATTCAAACTAAATGCTCTCTCAGCAATCTCTGTAACACTGTACAGAAATACTACTACTGACAACAAGAACCATAAAAAACAGCACAAACTAAGATCATCACTGTGTGAGCACGGCACTAAACACAAAACAGTGACGAGGAGCTGCTGCTGCTGCTGCTGCTGCTGCTCAGAGCGACGAGGAGAGGGAAGGCCAGCAGACTTGGTTAAAAAAGAAAAATGTAGACGACGAGGGAGAAAGGAGAGTTTAACAGTCCCAAATGCACATCAGCCCTCCAGGCAAGAGGACACATGCAGACATACATGTGTATGACAGGATGTGTGTGCTTCTTCCACGCTTTGAGATTTCCATGTTCATTAGCACACAAGGCTCATTAAGACCGATGAACAGGGTCTGCCAGCAGCTGACTCGTGTGTTTTGTGTGACGGTGGCCACCTCCTGTTGCTGTCATCAGTTCAGACTGCTCTGAGATCAGGGCTCTGTCTTGAGTCACTGTTAGATCGGACAGGCGCACACGAGCAGTCAGAGCAGCGCTTGAGAATTTGTCTGCGCCCGTTTAACAGTGTTTCAATTCATTGTAATCCGTTTTCTCTTTTTTTTTGGAAATGGAAGCCAGAAAGAAATTCTTGTGAGAACTAATGTGAAATAAGTGAAAGCCTGCAGAGTCTTCCAGTGAATCCCTGTGAGTCGCGCTCAAAGCCCATTGGCCCACACAGGGATGGATGGATTCCATTTACAGTACTGGCATTTAAAAAAGCAACAGCTGTTTCTGAGGTTTGAATCCAAATATACAAAATACACCAAATTACTTCTAGAGTGCTGACTGTGAGTGTGTACTGACTTTATAGTAATATTACTAAGAGCAGGAATACTAATAAGAGCTGTATTTAGAAGTAATTCAGAAACGTAGCACCAGCGTTTAAGAGTCTTCCTTGTGGTACTTTAAATTGCATTTAACAAAATGACAATACAAAAGCTGCTGTGGCGCTTTTGGTCGTCTCGTGTTTCTTTCCAGTGTTCAGGATCCAGGAGAACTACAAACAGCCCTGATTTTCAGAGTCAACTTAAGTCAACTTTGAGTCTGTGCGTGCATGTAAATACATATCCGCGTTGGGTTTTTATAACTCACATTCTCAGAATGTAAATTCTGCTCTGAGAAACACGGAGATGGATGTTCTCTCTTTTTGGCAGCTATGGATGGAAAATGTCCCTCTTCCAACAGCAGCAGTGAGTCATGCTCTTGTCACACTTTGTAGTTTGCTTTAGGTGGGGTTAGGCAGGGTGAGGGTTAAGCTTTGATGCAATATAAAAATGTTTAAATAACGACTGACCGATTATACACTTACAGCATATATTACAGGGTTTTGTATGATGAGGAAGTTTATTTCTTTTCAATGGGACAGCACTAACTGCGCCTCAGTCAGAGGCTGCTGGTGCATGTTGTGGGTCAGTAGATGAACTCTCCAGGGACCTCCTGCAGGGCACTGAAGGGCTCCTCGAACTTGAAGCGTTTGGAAACGGCTTTCTGCTCACCAACCAGGGCCGCCTCCTCCAAGGCAGAGCTGGAGGACTGACGGCACTGACCCAGGGTGTAGGCTGCCACGACTATCAGCTCCTCCGTCAGCGGGCCTTGAACCTCCTCTGCCTCCTCTTCCTCAGCTGAGCTCGTACCTCTAGGAGGTTCAGGGCTATTGGTGGAGCTGCTGGTGGTGCTGAGTCCTTCCTCCACTGCATGAGGCTCTGTGGGCTGAAGCCAAGGGTGTGTGAGACACTGCTCGGCTGTGGCCCGGTCCCTGAACACAAATACACAAAGACACACACATAAAAATAGTAACACATGCCATAGTCTGTGATGCGCTGTTTCAGTGCTAATACCCACTAAAATATGTCATAGAAAGTACTAAAAATGATACAGGATGAAGCTCCAATGATACGAGAATTACACAAAACATTTTTGGACCACTTTAGAGTGCCTTGAGCTGATTATGTGACTGACTGTGGGTGTTTGAGGAGCAGCGTCTGGATGAAGGACAAAGCAGCTGGGTCCAGCTGCTGAAGCTCCTCGTCACTGTAGCTCACACTGAGCTGGGAAATATTGAGAAACGTCTCCTGCTTGTCTTCACCCAGAAATGGGGAAATCCCCGTGAGCATCACATAGGCCAAAACACCAATACTCCTGAAGACACAGAGAGCAGACAGCGTGAGGACAGACCCACATATACGGGAGCAAAACAGACCAGATTAACTATCACAAATAATTACTATGACTGACTTAAATCGGCTACACTCGTACTCAAAAGTGAATATGTTCGGTTTGAACCACTAACTATACAGTAACATGAAAACCATGTGGAAATGCTCCCATGCGATCACTATAAAGTAAATACCGATGGCACAATATGGTGCCTCTAGGATAAACACACTAGCACAATTCAGATTAGTTACCCATCAACTTTGCATTCACTGTGCAGTTCTGTCTGCAACCAGACAGGAACTCTATTAAATGAGGGCTCTAATTAGCAGCTGGTGAAAAAGGAAACTGCTTTGTTTTCCCTGGCAGACAGGCAGCTTCCAAAAGGAGCTGCAATGGCAGACAGGAAACAACTTCAGGAATTATGGACTGTCTAACTGAAAGAAAGAAAGAAAACGAGCAGGCAAAAGCAGAGAAACAACAAGACTCATAAAATCTGAACCTAAAACAAAAGTGACCCTAAGACTCCGTGAAGCGGGCTCTAGGTCGCTGAGAGATTTTTAGTGAGCTTCAATTATTGCTGTTTCTACTGTTTGAACCTCTCCGTGTGAGCCAACACGAGCCAGTGGTTTCAAACAGAACGCAATCTGGTATTTACCGAAAGCAAAACAGTGATCACAAATCACTGGGGTCATTTACACAGTGATAACTGAAACGAGATCTGGCAAAGAAAAGTGTCCTTTAGTGTTAGTGTATATGTTTCAAGTACTTTCTTAAGAGCTTCTGAGGTGCTTCTGTGTTGAAAATGAACCAGACTGTTCAGACCAGCACAAAACCAGAGAACTGCTGGAACTACCAGCACGGGGCAGCAAAGTTAGAAACTCTACACCCAGACTTTCCTTACCACATATCTGTTGCTGTGCTTATTGGCTCATAGTTCAGAATCTCGGGAGCTGTAAAGATGAGCAGACAGTTATTATTTAGAATCAAAGCAATGCTGGACTTCATTTGAGGTGATGGAAGCAAGCGTGGGCATCTCACCAACATACTCTGGGGTTCCCATAATCTCTCTGAGTTCTTGGTGGGTGCTGATGATCCTGGACAGACCAAAGTCCACAATCTTAATGTCACCCAGAAGAGGAGAACTGCTTGTCAGCAGGATGTTCTGCGGCTGGCAAGACAGCACACATACTGTATCATGATCAGACTGCTAGCCAGTGCACCACCATGTTCCCCATCAGGAAATACTCAATTTGTGCTTTGAACTGACTTAAAGTTTCCCCTCAGCCCTCACATGACACGCTGCTTCCCAAACATAAGAAGTACCACTTAGAATGTGTGTCATAGTGATGTTTACACAAAGAAAGAATCAGGTGTTAGTGGAAATGTATCGACTATAATGGGGATGCAGTGTAACGGTTGCAGTGTCACGAGTGTGTCCACAGACCTTCAGGTCCAGATGAACTACATTGTTCTGGTGGAGGAAGGCCACTCCCTCCAGGATCTGTCTCATGAGCCTCTTCACATCTTCGTCACTGAAGGCCTCATCCTCTCGGTCTGACACACACTGATTGAAAATTTCTCCTCCGGCCGCGCTGCAATCAAATACACATGATTTAGGACAGATCAGATGCTAAAATGTTCAGTGGCCCTCTGTGATGCTTTAATGTCAAAGCACCATGCATCAAATCATCTGTTATCTGGGAGTCCCGGGGGGCTGCAGACAATCAGAGACAAACACTTCTCTGTGTAATTCTGGGGCTGAGTTTGGGCTGTAGGAGGAAACTGCGGCACCAGCGTCAAACCCAAACTACAGACTGTGTTCCTGTTTCATCCAAAACTTGACCAAAATGAATGTGAAGCTTGCCCTACGCGTTTGCTTTTTCTGGTGACTCCCGTAAGACACAGCAGAAATAAACGGCTCCCTGACCTGGCTGTGTCAGTGTATGTGTTCTGACTCGCTGGAGGTGGACGCAGAAATAGCACATCACATCCAAATATAGCAAACTAATTATGAGCTTCTCTTGAATGAGGCCATTTATGCTTTTGACTGATCACTATTTTCTCCACGAGAAAACAGGACTGCAGTCAGAATACAAACAAACTTGCTGTCTTCCTTCAACTAACTTTAAAGATACAGTGTGCAAAATCCCACCACTACACGTCGGTGGATTGCAGTTATTTCAGTTGACTTCTCACTGCTCCCAATTCAAGCCCATAATCCTAGCTACGGTGTCTGCTATAGGACAAAAACTCTTCTGTAGTGAGTGTCATTCTGCTATTTGCATCAGCCGGGTGTCCACATCTATTTAATCTGGAGGAGAGAAAAGTCAGCTAAAATGAGAATGTAATCAAACTGTTTTATCAAAGGGAAAGAATGATATGTAACATTAACAGTCTAACATTAACTGGCATAAGGCGGACTTTTAAGGCGTACTACCCATGTGGCTGCTCTGTAGCCACATACATAAAACATGAATAGATGGGACAGTGATGTCCATCTTGGTCACTGTATTCAAGATGGTGGGGCAACATGGCGGCTTCCACACACCAGCAGCCGCTCCTATTTTTTTTTAAATGGATTGGTTAATGAGACTGCATCAATATGTTGGAAGATGTACTGTAATTGTAAACTAACTTGAAAAACCTTAAAAAAAAAAAAACTTACTGTACCTTTAATTTCTTTCTCTGACTGGATGTAAACTCTGATAGAAAAACTGAGTTCAAACCTCAAAAAGTGAGGGCAGTCAGGAGTAGACAGTGGGTCCCCTCAGGGTGCTGGTGAATTAGGCTTTATCCCAGAGGAATACTGTTATATATTCAGTTTCTATGCCATATGCCAGATCAAGATCCAGTGTGATTAAAGCTAAATAAATCAGATAGAAACTGAGTACAGGCCAGGTGGATGATAGATGACAAATAAAACTGATTTTCAAGTTTTCCAATTAGGGTGTACAAGGCCAAGGGTCAGGCTTTCAAATGAACTGAAACTGAGGCTTTGGGCGATTAATAAGCTGGAGTGGAAGATTGCTGCTACTCCTCCTCCTTGGCTTGTGCTTCAAGGATTTTGACAGTATAACGCAGGGATGTTGATTCATTTAAAATAATATATTCATCTAGTTGTCACCATGTCCCTGTAAGGCAGAATAAATGAATATGTTGATCCATTATTAAACCATTTACTAACAGGGACCTGCCTTTTGCCCTATGTCAGCTTGGAAAGGCCTTTGAATTGTAATTGTCAGAACACCTCCAACCATTCCACTACAGTCAGGTAACATTAGATATGTTGCTCTCAGACTTGGTCTGGTTGAATCATCTTCCTCTATTAAAAACATCAGATGATGATCTCAAAAGTTGGAATACTTTATATCACTCATGGGGAGAGTTGCCACCATTAAAATAATGGTTTTGACAAAAATCAACAATTTGTTCTCACTGACCACAAACCCTCTGGTGCTTGCTTTAAGTCACTAGACTCAAACATCACAAAATTTTCACTGGAAAAATGAATCATCATAAATAAGTTAAAAACTTAACAAAAGCCAAAATGCAGTGGTAGCCTAAAACTCACTACTTCTTAGCCAACAGACCGCAATACTTTCAAAATGGAGCAAATGTAGTTTGGTAGGCCTAGAAGAGAAGAAGCGGGTTCAGCACTGAGAGGACCGTGGTTTGAATCTCCAGGTTGGCATCACTGTGGGTCCCTGAGCAAGGCCCTAACCCCCCGGGTGCTTTCTAGCTGCCCTCTGCTCCATGTTGTGCTGTGTGATGGGGACAATGCAGAAACTGAATTTCACAGCATGTATGTGACAAATGAAGCGCTTTCTTTCTATTTATAATTAAATGAATTGTATGTTATTGTTAAAAATTGATGATTCAGTTTCTCTCCCAACTGCAAAATGGGGGTGTGAGTGCTCCATAAATCCAGATTTGGATGCTCCAAATGGGCATTAAACACTCAAACATATACACTCACTGTACAGGCAGCTCTGCTGAGAAATATATGCATGCTTGTACGCCTCTTCAGAAGTTCTGGCAGAGGATATGTGAAGACCTATCTAGATGGTTTAGTTGCTGTATCCTAACCTCACCCACACTATGCATTTTAGGCGACGCAAGTGAATTAGATATTGAAGTAAATACATCATAATTCACAATTCTTACCACCATATCCATTACTAATACAATTATCCTCAAGAAATGTGACTATAGAATTAGGAAAATTTCATTCTCTCTGGTTCCTACTGATTAATTCCACTACATAGTTTGTTTGTTTTGCTTTTTCTTCTTGGGGGGGGGGGGGGGGGGGGGTGTGGGGGTTTGCGAACCTGGGCG
>VUQK01011229.1:6186-16230 GCA_015106715.1 Bujurquina vittata
AAAAATTAACATAATTATACATATTTTGATGTAATTATGCAAAACCAAAAAAAAAAAAAAGAGTTGCCAGCCTATAATGGAAAATACTTTGGATTGTGCGCGCCCATGGTATCAGCTTATATAACAGTCATTTCGCAGGCTGATAATATTTGAAATAGGAGGTGGGTCCTCTGTGCACAGAGGAAGAGAGAGGACAAAGTGATAGTAAAGAAGGAAAGGATGTAATGTAACACATTGTGTGACTTTGTAGCGTTTAAGATGGGCACTGACAGTTTCTGTGATAATCTAGAACTCCTATGGACTATAAGCACTACTTTTTCTGGGCACTTCTTTCATAACTTTTTCTGAGTTTTTGACTTTTCTCATCATGTTGGACCAAAGATTTGACAGTCCCGCTCACTGACTTGAGACATGGCTGGACAGTTTTTATCCCACATGATCTCCAACTTCTGGACCCAGAAGTGCTGTCTCTTTGACAAACACATAATACTCAAAATTTGTAATTTTTTTTTTGCAGCTTTACATGTCAGCATTAACTTTAAACCTCCAGCAGTTTGAGCCACTCACTGTCAAGGAAAGCCCATTTTCACTATTCAGCACATTCAGTGAGTGAATCAGGAAATATGTTTCTTCATGAAAGGATCTCAGACACATATTACACATTCATATTGCAGTTTTCACCAGGCATTGTGAACTGTGAAGGTACGCGATCAACAAGAGCTTCCAGGCCATCAATTATGTGTTACTAATGCCTGACTACATTAGAGCAGAAAAAAGAGGGCCTCAGTGTGAGTCTAGCCCTGCTTGCTGATATAAATTCGATCACTTAGGCAACAAATCACCTACAAAACAACACACTGGTGATTTGAATAACTCGCTTGCACTGGGCTTGAGAGCATTACTGGAGAAACTGAACTGATTCCGGTCATTTACCCAAAAGATTTACTTTTTTTGGATCAAGTCATAAACAACAAATCATTACTGGAAAGATGAGTACCATCATGTTCATTATTTGTCCTTTTGACATGCCTAATCTGATTTAGTTTTTCCCAGTAGATGGATTTTGTTCTGTTCATGACATCTGAAGACTTCGTGCAATGCAGAATTTCCGAGTGAAAAACATCCTGACATTTAAGCTGAAGTTAATGGGCCAGTACTTTGTTTTCCTTAATGTCATATTAAATTTCATGTGCTGTACTGAAGTTCAGAAAGACAACAAAAAACAACATGAACAAGAAGTAGTTTTCGCTGAAATGCAAATGAATTAACACTTTGGGACAAAAGGGTTCTTTCATATATAAAAATAAAAACTACTTCCTCTTTTATGTATAGTTGGGTTTTTAACATGCACGCACACCTCTGTTTCTGAAACCTGACTAAGAGTCAAACATTTCTTATTCTGACAGTTGTTTTCCCGCCGCATTAACTCACAGGAACTTTTCCCACCAGTTTCGCCTGTTACTAAAAGACAGGTCTACACATTTCTGATATACAGATATATGGAAAAAATCGCAATGAACTGGCTTATTAAGAGTCGCTACAGAACTCCAAACTTCATGTGGCCTTCAGATTAGCTTAAGAACAACGAGTGGAGAGGTTCATGGAATGGGTTTCCATGGCCGAGCAGCTGCATCCAAGCCTTGCATCACCAAGCACA
This sequence comes from Bujurquina vittata, assembly GCA_015106715.1. Classification (NCBI taxonomy): domain Eukaryota; kingdom Metazoa; phylum Chordata; class Actinopteri; order Cichliformes; family Cichlidae; genus Bujurquina; species Bujurquina vittata. Next base: position 7,844 of record VUQK01011229.1, read on the forward strand.
ATGCAAAGCACCAGATGCAGTGGTGTCAAGAACGCTGCCACTGGGCTCTAGAGCAGTGTTTTCTGCATAATCCAATGGACGAGCCTGGGTTTGGTGGTTGCCAGGAGAACAGTACTTGTCTGACTGCATTGTGCCAAGGTGTAAAGTTTGGTGGAAGGGGGATTATGATGTAGGGTTGTTTTTCAGGGGTTGGGCTTGGCCCCTTAGTTCCAGTGAAAGGAACTCTTAATGCTTCAGCATAACAAAAGACATTTTGGACAATTTCATGCTCCAAACTTTGTGGGAACAGTTTGGGGACGGCCCCTTCCTATTCCAACATGACTGCACAAAGTCAAAGCAAAGTCCATAAAGACATGGGTGAGTGAGTTTGGTGTGGGAGAACTTGATTGGCCTGCACAGAGACTGTTATATCTGCAAAGGGTGGGCTGACATCATATTAAACCCCAAGAATTAAGAATGGGATGTCACTCAAGTTCATATGTGCGTAAAGACAGATGAGTGAATAGTTTTGTCAATAATATCTTAATTCCACTCTGGTAATAAGAGAGTCTCTGCTATAACCCTGGAGTCCTGTATCTTTTGTTCTTTGTCTTATCTTAGAGCTGCACATGCTAGAGCCAAATCAACCGCCCGCTTCCAAAGCATCAGAGTGATGTTTCTTCCCTCCGACAGTTCTTACTTCCTCCCACATTAGTCTCTCATACTTTGAGGTGTGCGTAGAAAGCCATGTGGTTTTATGTGATTCATTGTGGCACTGCAGAGAGGATGTATGCTTTATTGCTACGCACACTGTTACACCATCTGTTCAGAGCATCCATCATGATGTAGTATGTTTCTTAGCTTGTTATGTTTGGTTATGTGCTGTTCTTTGCTCTGTCACTGTACTGTCAATTTCCCTGCCTGACGAAAGACTTTCTCTGCAACAAACTGTCGAGCTCTTGGGACTGCACCATATTGCGGTATATCAGGTGTTGTATTTGGCTTTGTCTACTATAAAAACACAGGATCATGGCGATATACCTGGAGGAGGAGATCATTAGTCACTGAGTGAGGTGCCCTCCCCTATGGAGAAGAAAGGCGATCATCAGGCCCAGTGATGCAGTCTCTCTGGACATGTGAGAGAGGGGTTGGTGGTGCGGGGAGACAGTGGTGGGGTGCAGCTTTAGAGGTGACATCAGCTGCTTCTGACGCCAGCACAGCATCAGCTCTTACACAGAGAGATTTTAATCAGCATCTTTCTTTCTTTCAACACACCACTTGTAATTCTTCCATTTTGACAGCTTTGACAGATCTCTGTGCTGCTTTAGTATTTTTTATTTATTTATTTTTTTACCTAAAACTGAATAATATAATCTCTTGCGACAGACTCTTGGCCCAATTATTAAAGCATATTAAAACATGATTATGCATGTCAAATCTGCACATATAAACCACATTAATGTCACACCTACACGAAGAAATTCTTCCACCATTTTACATTTTAGCTGTGTTCACAGCCACAGGAGATAATCCCTTTTTGTAGTGTGTTCTAAGGTGGTTTAATTAATTTTAGTTTGTGTCTTCTTTTCTCTAGGTATTCAAATTAAATGTTATATGAAACTACAGAAATAGCTTTGTGCAGTAGGTAAAAAAAAAAAGATTCAAAAGCATGCCATACTTCGACATTCATCATCTGCAGAGAATAAATCCAGTGAATACACCCTACTCACTTTCCCTGGGGCCATCATAAAGCCTTATATTAGTTCTTCTGAATGAAACTTTAGATGGATTACCATGAAGTTTGAAGACTGTAGATTGTTTATAAAAGTTTGTATGTAGCCTCCAGGTCTGAAAAAAGAACTAAATGTACAAGTGCCTTAAACCTGCATTTTTTTCTAAAGGGGTGGGGGTGGATATAACCATGGTGAAAGTCCTGTTTCTGGATCCTTTTTGAAGCATTTTTAGCTGTCACCATTTTAGATTTTTGGAATTAGAATCAGTCATATGTGGAGAACAGCAAGGAAAACTGCAATCTAATCCAGTCCTTGCTGTACTTTTGGACACACCAATAAAGTTAAAATGGATAAGTCATTAAAAACGTCACCCCTGCATCCCCATTGTTGCAAACCACAAACTGTATATAAAAGATGTACTGTAAGTAGCCTGAAACGCAGTTGCCTTAAACCAGAGACTAAGTCTACGTGAGATTTCTCTGGGTTTCCTCCCAAAATGTTCAAGTGGGGATAAGTTAACTGGTGATTCTTCATTGCCCGTAGGTGTAAAATGGATGGATGGATGCTCAGAGCTGTCAAACACCAGTATTCATAACTGGTGCAAGCCTACACACTTTCAACAACATAAACGATTTATTCAGGTCATACTTTTCCCTTTTCTCTGTCAATAGGAAATGGAAAAATTCAAAAAGAATCAAGAGATGCTGGGAAAAGAAAAGAAAAGAAAAGAAAAGAAAAGAAAAGAAAAGAAAAGAAAAGAAAAGAAAAGAAAAGAAAAGAAAAAAGTGTTAACAATGACCTGAAACCGACAACTGAAGATGTGCAGTGACACTACGCTGTAGAGAGCAGTGTCGATTACAATTCCTATAATATAGCTGATCTTTCAAATAAATCAATAAAATAAATAAAAATAAAATGACAGTCAAAAACAGATTTGCCAAATTTATGTACTAATTCATTATTAACTTCAGTGACCTCTGATTGATGTGACCAGATGTCATTACTGCTGACTTGAATTATTACTGTGCCAAAGCTACGTTTATTCGGCAGTTTCAGAGTTCCTTCTGTGTCTCCTGCTCTGGCCCCTGGAAGACATTTGACTATGGTCGCTGGTGTCGCTAGCTTCACGTTTCTCAAAGCAGAGTCACCAATAGCCAGAGTTTGTTCCTCGCCGGGTGTGTCAGCTGTGGTGTACCGGGGGCTTCTGTTTAGGGCTTCGCTTCCTCCTATAACCCTGCCAGCTCAGAGAGAAGAGATGAATTCATCTTGTCCCTGAGTTGGCCTGATTTCCCAGGGACAATCGGCTGGGAGAGAGCTAATGGTGGCTAAGCTACCTTCAAGTACTGACTACAGAGGCCTGGCCAGCTACAGAATTTTAATCATGTTTCACAAACATTTCTGAAATCAGCAAACACTCATTCCATTCCACTGACCCTTATTTCTCTGTATTCACTATCAGATTGAACTCTGCTTATCACTATTCACTATTCACTAGTCACTGACCCAGTGACTCACAACATTGATCACTCACCTCTTTGTCCCTAAGAAATCAATGGACTCTGTACTTCTGAACTGCCCTGGGGTCAAAGGAAGGTTTGCTGTTATTGCTGTAGTTGGCAGCAAAATTGAGTATCTTTGGTGGCCATTCTTGCAGACATGTAAGAAACCTTCGGACACTCGATGCAAAACACACTGAGCCTAGCACCACACAACGGACAAATACAAATGCCAGCCTCAAAAGTCACGTGATTTGTCAGGGACCTGTCGAAATGCATTGCTCAACCTCTTGTCTCTGCCTTAAACGTGAATTATTTTTGGTGACCAGCAGGGGGCAACTCCTCTGGTTGCAAACATTCCTTATAGATATGTAAATATATATATGTGGATATAGATTTAGACATAGATGGGACATTGCCTACTGACTTTACAAAGTCCCATTTGAAGCCTCAATTGGAGCAATTAAGCCCCAAGTCACACAAACCTAGAGACTGGTGCATGGAAGTTGCTAACTTATCTGCAACCACTTGCCAACTGCTCATGAAGTGGTAGTGAAACTGTGAAAAGGGGACAGCTTTTACTTTGAAGGCAAATGTTCTCCATTCTGGTCTGTGCTGTAATTTTTCCAACTTTCACTATTGTCCAGTCAGTTCATGCCTTCGATGCAAATTATGCACAACTGTGGCAATCTGCTGGCAACAAAAGCAATCAAAAGGAGCCTCTTTTGGTGCAGCACCCTCTGTGCAACCTTATGTATTTCACAGACAGCCAGGAACCTCCAGCGACCACTCGCCAACCGGTTGGGGAATAGACATTTTTTTACCAACCAGTCTCACAGGGAATCTATGGGGACTCCACACCTCATGGTATAGCTTAGTGTGCCATCCTTAAATAACTACTAGAATGGACTTTTAGTACAGCAGTCTAGAATTATAAACCAAGTATATAAGTACCAGAAGTAAACTTTGTTTGAAAATTCTAAATGAGCAAAGTACCCAAGACAAGCTCAGTCTCTGTGGCAAACCTTTGCTTTAATCTATTAGTGATAGGCATCAGATATACCAACTGTTTAATCTGTACTGATGTTCAAAACGACAAACTCACATGACGTCAGTGTGTGACCTGAAATGACAGAAAGAATGTACCATCAGAAATGTCAGAGTGCATCAGCAAACAGAAATGACAGCGTGCATTAGTGCAAGCTAAACACTGTGCTGTAAGTACCTCAGACAGGTGCTGTGAATGCATGCATTGTTACAACTAGGGCGTGTGCTAAACAATAGGATGCTAAACAACTGCAAGAAACAAACACAACTTTGTAGCGCGCACTATTTCCTCAAGCTCGACCTAAATGCTTCACAGCTTTTTTCACATTTGATATATGAGCTGCAGCCTGTACCCGGTATAACCCACATGAGTCTCACGTTATTATACTCATCCAATTACAATCTAGGATAGAGAAACAATGGAGAGATTGTTGGAAATGTTTTGTGTTTATCATTGCATCATGAATCATCACTTCTAAATGAATGCATTGACACAGTTTAACACATCATTTCCTCATGTGCTGTTTTGTGAAATGACACCATCTTAATTTGCTAGATAAAAGCATAAAAATGGATAAATATTGATGTCTTTAATGTGAAAAACATGGACAGCGATGTTTTTCATCTTTTTTATTTGACAATAAAGGTGAAGAAATTTCTTTCTCATCTGCTACATCCTCTGTCTGCCACTGTTTCTGTTCCACGGACCTCTAATACTGTCCAAAAACTATTTTGAAAGTTCATATATTATTTTTGCTGTGTCTGTTGTGTGCCTAAAACTGTGTCCTACAAAGTTACAACTGTGCATAACTGGTTATGGCATCACCATGTAGGACTGCATTGAAGTGAGTTTGACCTAGTTAGTAACCAGCTTTTGCTTTGCCTGTTGAGGGCACACACGCACACGCACAGATGCCTGCACACGTCAGTGACTCTGACAACAAACACATATTCTCTCCTCTCACATGATTCTAGTTTGAGAGGGAAATAAAACAACAACAGGAAGAAAAATAATACTGCGGGCCTGTACAGACGCCTGCTGATCTTTTCCTGTGAGAGCCTTTGACCCTGAGCAGCTCCAGCACATTCTGTTTTATTCTTATTTCATATGCTCCTCTCCAGCTCCCACAGAATTTAGAGTGGATAATTAAAGTCTAGAGTAGCCGGCGCCATTCCATACCCTCCCTAATTAAAACAATAAACGCCATTTATGAGTCTGCAGCCCAGTATCTGACACCTGCATGCACACTTACGTTTGCTGTGAGACACTTGCGGCTTTAAGCCAGCATAATCCAGTTTTAAACATGACATGACACCTGTTATAATCACTCAGCTGTGTGCACTAAATGCCAAGGAGGATTATAGCAGATGTCATGTCGTGGATTATGGAAGCTTTATGCATGTACGTGTGTGAAGCTTTTCCTGTCACCTCCATGGAAATGCCACAGGCAACCACTTTAATCTCATTTGTGTTTTTGCGTGTTGTGCACATGCATTGTAGGACATATCACCATATCTCCAAAAGCAAACACATTGCGCTTTGTAGTGTTTTTCTTTCCCAGTCCCAAAGCCTGTCTGGCTGACTCTCATAGTATTGCAGGGGGAGGAATGAACCACAGCTGCTGTCTGACGTAAATGCAGCACAAACGCTCTGTTTGTGCGGTCACAGCCCCTCTGACAGCTCTAACCAGTTAATGGGTTACCTCACACTCCCTTCCTCTCCCCTCTAACTCACTGCTGCAGGGCTGCTTCTGCAGGCTTAGTCAAGCCTGAGTTGACGCTAAGAGCCCACCGATGATAAAAAAGAAGCAAGCCGTAATCTGTCTATAATGATGCAAGCTAAGGCACTAAGTGCATATTTAGCTTGAGATGTATGTGAATGTAAAATCAGTATGCATTATCCTAGCCAAGTCACAGCAGGAGCTCAATTTGGGGTTCCATTCATCCTGTAAATAATAGATGTATAGTACCTTCTTTTGCTTTTTTTGCTTTAGAGGAGCCTTTCTTTTGGGAATTCAACAATTAACACTAATGATGTGATTAAATTTTCATCACTAGCCATGTCAGTCAGTCCATCATTTTGGCAACTAATTAATGGAAATTTGTTTCTTTCAGCACCACAAGCATGCCTTTTTAAAAAAAAAGGCTCAGAATTTTGTAAGTACTTTTAATAAATGTGAACATACTGATATGTGTTATTAAATTTATAATCGGTGGAAATATTAACTGCCACTGCTGTGCCTTAACAGATCTTAGTCTAATTTATAATACAAACAGGAGGGCATGAATTTTGAAAGATATGAGTGATCTAAGAATTAAGAAGGTAAGTAGCAGCTGGGTACTGCTGATCAAAAGCACTTGATTAAGTAGCCACCTCTATAAAATCAGAGGTTTTGCAGGACTGGAACATTCATCTATGTGTTAGCACAATGCCAAAGAAGAAAGACATCAGCAATGTTCTTAGAGAAGCAATTGTTGCTGCCAGTCAGTCTGGGATGAGTTATAAGTCAATTTCCAAACAATTTGAATTCCATCATTCTACAGTAAAAAAGATTATTCACAAGTGGAAAACACTCAAGAACGTTGCCAATCTTCCCAGGAGTGGATATTCCAGAAAATTCACTCCAAGGTCAGACCATGCAATGCTCAGAAAAACTGTAAAAAACCACACAAAAAAAACTCAAAAACCCAGAGAATTACATCTCAGACTCCACAGGCCTCAGTTAGCATGTTAAATGTTAAAGTTCATGACAGTAAAATTAGAAAAAGTATGGTATGGGAGAAAGCCTCTTCTCTCTAAAAAGAACATGACAGGATGGCTTAGGTTTGTAAATCTGCATCTCAACAAACCAAACAAGATTTCTGGAACAATGTCCTTTAGACAGATGATGCCAAAGTGGAGATGTTTGACCATAATGCACAGCATTATGGTCAAACTCCTCTGTGTACCAAAGAGTCAGATATGAGGCCATCTGTCTAACAGCTGAAGCTTGGCAGAAAACGGGTCATCAACAGGACAATGATCCCAAGCAAAGCTGTAAATCTACAACAGAGTGACTGAAAAAGAAAAGAATCAAGATGCTGCAATGGTCCAAGCAAAGTTCAAACTTCAACACAGCTGAAATGCTGTGACCAGACCATAAGAGAGCAGTGAATAAATTAATCCCTGCAAAACTTAATGAACTGGAGCAGTGTTGTAAAGAAGAAGTGGACAAAATTTCTACACATCAAGGTGAGACTGATAAAGCCATGCGGAAAATGGTTCTCCAATGTTTCCAACTGTGGGGTAGCACTTAGTTTTTCAGAGTTTCTGCATTTTTGTATGTTTTTGGAAAATAAAGAAATGACACAGTATGATATGTCACGTATCACTGTTAATTTTAGGTTGTATTTAAATAATTTAAACCCTGGTGCAAGCAACAGCTTCAGCCTCAGAAAGAATGCATTTTGTTTGTACCATACCCCAAGCACTTGTTTGTTTATTTTTCCCTACCAAAAAAAAATCATTCATTCGTCTTAGGTTCCCTCTTGAGTTTCAACACCCCACCCACCCCACCACTGATGCCTGCCTCACGGTTTGAGAACCACTGGTACACATGAAATCATCAGCCATTAATATAATCAGCCAAAACAATTTCAACAAAATACAAAATAAGTTCATATTCAGAGCAAATCATCTGCGGAAAGTCCCAAACATTCTCCATTGGATTCATTGTCATCTGCACATGCTTAGAAACTTACATGTCTTGTGGGAAAGATGGATGGATGGATGGATGGATGGATGGATGGATGGATACACAGGCAGGCAGGCAGGCAGGCAGGCAGACAGACAGACAGACAGACAGACAGACAGACAGACAGACAGACAGACAGACAGACAGACAGATAGATAGATAGATAGATAGATAGATAGATAGATAGATAGATAGATAGATAGATAGATAGATAGATAGATAGATAGATAGATAGATAGATAGATAGATGTGTACACCAAGAATCTGAAAGACAGCTGTAATTTACCTGCCTCATGTATTTCAACCCTCCCTTTGTCTCTAAACTTTGAAAATGAGTCTTGCACGGCTGCATTGAGGTTTGTGTTTATGCCACTGCATAATGCAGTCAAATATAAATG